>JAVFBX010183537.1:0-14209 GCA_034783855.1 Mopalia kennerleyi
GACGACGGAGACAAAAATAAAACGTACAAACAGATCAGCTTCCTGTTTCCCTTTAGCTCTGAGAACACCAGGCAACAAAAAGCTCCTACTCTTTTCTCGCCTTTTACGATCGACCGAGGAAGCCAAGGGAGTATTCTGCAGGACTGGCCAACCCGCTCCCCCACGGAGCGGATTATATTTAAAAATCCTTTAGGATTAGAAAAATCTTATAGGATTCTATACAAAAATATTATAGGATTCTATAGAAAAATATAAAGGGTACATGTACATGTATGCCAGCCCAATAGGTGAAGGAAACAACCCTAGACACCAGTGGCAAAAGTTGAGACAGGACAATCACAGGACATAATACAAAGCCATCATCAATAGATCAGCTTCCCTTAGCTCTCAGAGCACCAGGGCAACACGAAGTTCCCTCCCAACCCTTGACCAGTTGGTTTGGTTGATTGATTGATTGGCATTTTATGTCGTGCTTATGGGTATTTCACTTACAGTACGGAGGTGTATTCCAACAATAATTGACACAGGCACAACTAATTAGCAAAGAAGCTAAGACTGTTTTCATAATGTTCAAAACTTAATCTTCCTCCAGTGCCAAGTAAAGACAGCATTGCTACTCTTCAAGCACACTACCCCTAGCCAGAAGGCTGTATCAAAGGTAAAACTATTTATAGAAAGGTAATAAGTTTTCCACAAGTCCATATAGTGTACACGTATGGATAATGGAGGAATGGGGGAACCAGCCAACTAATTTTATGACAGACAGTTTGTTTAGTCTTAGGTATAAAGAAGCCATGTTGATACCTCGTAATGAGAAAGTCGGCCATTCGCCACTAATCTACAAGCAAGAACTCTGCCATTATGCAATGTGTGTTGCCCACGTAACCCCCTATAGGCATTCACCTATTTCTATTCCAAGAAGATTAGAGTTTTATGTTTATAATCAGCTATCCCCAACAGTGAAAGTAAATGGTCGACTTTAATCGTCTTTCCGCTCGCAGAACGCCATAAACATGGACAGCTGTAAAACTACAGTTGTTCTGAGGGCAGACTACCTTCAGCTTTAAATACCACAGCTAATTGCTAAAGACAACAGACATATCTACAAGGCCGGAATTTTATTTTCTTATAACTTTTTGTTACACAAAATTGATGGCTTGTCACTTTAATTTTGTCCGCATTTATTTCATGAGGAGTAAAAAAAGTACTTGGAGATTTACAGAACAAAAGCACTGACTGAGTCTGTTTGTAAATGCAATTAATTCTTGGAGTGTCCGAAATACAAAATGCTTAAAATCAATTGAATTCAATTGATTCTTTTCTTAGCTTGATTGGGGTTAATGGCACACTTAAGTTTATTTCACTTATATGACAACGTGGCAGCCCATTAAGTGAAGAAAACCACCTTCGAAGAAACTGGTGGCAAACTAAGATGCCTCAACATATCGACTCCGTCATGCCAATCATATATGTATGAGAGAGCACCGAGGCAACAGGAGTCAAACTTGAACTGCCAGCCTCCTTGGAATAAAATTCTGAATGCATTTCTGTTACTGGAAGCTCTATACAGCGGTAAACTATAGCTTAGCTGGGTAATTAAAAAAAATATATATATTTTTAGAATGGAAATTATTTTTTGTTTGTTTGTGATTTATGCTTTGTTTGTTTGTTTGATTGGGGTTTAACGTCGTACTCAAGGGTATTTCACTCATATGACAACGGACTGTCCACTTCACACTGTTCCTTGCCCTAGTATGGTGGAAAACACAGAGGAAACTTTGTAAAAACCACCCCCGCGATTGCCGGAGCCACATCTTCTGACTCACTCATATACTTGAGGGTCGACAGATGGACTGTGATTTATGCAGCAATTAAGGTTATTTCACTCACATGGTGGACTGCCAGCCCAATGTGTGAAGGAAACCACCCTCGACTCCACTGGCAACAAACAAAGATAGGACAAATACAGGACAAATTACAAGGACATTAAAGATTAATAGCTCCATGTTGCCCTTTAGCTCTGATAGCACCGGGGCAACAGGAAGCTCCCTCCCAAAGGAAAACCTTCCACCTTTTTAAATAGATTTCAACTCCTAGGTTTAATACCTCGTAACACATACGCTGTAAACAAACTTTGCCATTTGGTTTGAAAACAATGTACATCCAAACTTCACCAGTTAATAAACGCAGGATTTGAAATCCATGTGCAAAGTGTTTAGCATTATTATTCAAACTATAAACCCAAAGTTTTACAGAGCACTTTCAACAGACATGTAAATTTGTATTTCTTGACGTTTACAAATGATTATCCTTGACTTGTGGCACTAGACATATGGCAAACAATAGAGAATTAAACTGGGAGGTTTAATAGAGATGTAGACACAATACAGCGGTTAGAATCCTGATTCTCTAGAGTAGAGATTGTAGACATGTAGTCAAAACCAGAAGGTCGCTCTGGTAATAGAAGACGGTAAAACGACTGGACTCTCTGGTCCACAGAACAAACCATTGACCATGATATATTGTCCACAGATTCTGGTTCTTGTGTAGGATGGGGATAGGAGTCATTGAAATTAATACGTTAAACCAGGGATAGTGCAACTGACAGCCGTACAAAACACAGATAGCGCCCCGAGCTGAACGTCTCCGCCTTAGTGTGCAAGCAGTGGTAGCCTAGGACAGTCGACTAGATTGTCACAGTGATAAGGGATTATCCATTGGGATTAAGGCTACATGTATGTACAGCAGTAATAGTTTGTTTGATTGGGGTTTAAAACCATACTTAACGTTATTTCAATCATATGACAGAGTGCCAGCCCAATGGTCGAAGGAAACTTCACTCTACACCATTGGCAACAACAAAAAAATAAGACAGGACAATCACAGTATGTTTGTTTGTTTGATTGGGGTTTAACGTGGTACTCAAGGGTATTTCACTTATATAAGGACGTGCCAGGCCAATGGGTGAAAGAAACCACCCTCAACATCACTGGCAACAAACAAAGACAGGCGGGACAAGTACAGGACGCAATCCAGACACCACAAACAGATCGCCTTCCTGTTCCCCTTTAGCTCTGCACAAAAACAGAGACATGTATAAAGCTTCCTGCTGCGCCACAGCTCTTGGAGCACCAGGGCAACAGGAATAATTTATACCAGGTCTAGATACATGTATGGGGGCATAAAATAGGGCATTTGGGAAACTGTTTAAAAGATATATATCTAATGAGATAAAAAAAAAAGATTCTCAATAAAACGGCTAAAAATAATCCTGATTTCCTTGATTTTAAAACAAGAACCCTCTGTTTTAACGGGAATAATAAGCAAAAAACGGTCACCTTCTCCAAGTTAATGTTTAATGTATATGTAATGAAAACAATTGTAACGTTCTCACACTAAATCCCTGATAATCATTTAAATGACACTAAATCCCTGATAATCATTTAATTGTACACTAAATCTCTGATAATCATTTAATTGTACACTAAATCCCTGATAATCATTTAATTATACACTAAATCCCTGATAATCATTTAATTGTACACTAAATCCCTGATAATCATTTAATTGTACACTAAATCCCTGATAATCATTTAATTGTACACTATGGCGGAATGCTCCGGAGAATATGGAGTCATGGGTTCACTTCCCAGGTGTGTCTGCCAGCAACCAGCATAAGGTCATGAGTTTGCTGCCTACTCTTAATGAAATTATAGAGTAAAGATTTCTATTTTCTGACTATTTTCTGACCATTATCAATATTTGTCTTTTTTTTTCTTATAAAAGCCCAACAGTGTCGACAGACAGACTCAATCCCGTGAACGGTAAATCGAAATAGGCTTAGTAAGCGCACATGCTTCAACTAAACCATGGACACTTAAGTTTTATTGGGGTTTACCATTGTACTTAAGGCAATTTCACTTATATGACGATGGATTATCCACTTTATACTGTTTCCTCGCTAATTTATACTCTGGAAAACCGAGAGAAAATGTTGTTAAACCACATCCTTGATTGCTGACTCCTTTACCTATACTTCATTCTGTGAACAGTGCATCAAAGTAGAATTAGTAAGAGCACACACTAAGCCACAGCCTTCACATTTCAAGGGAAGAAGAAGAAGGAACTCCCCACAACTTTTAAGTACATAACATCAAGAAGCAGAGCTGACCAAAACATAATAATTCCTGGCATGTGTTCAAAGACACAATGCGTCTGCACTTCAACAGTACGTATTCATCACTGTGGCAACGCAACAATATTTACTTCACCACAAGTGCTAAAATAGAATGTAAGGCTTTGAAAGTGTCTACAAATTAATATATTTGATAAATATACATTAAAAATCAATAGACTGGATTCGTCCAAGGCCAAAATATAGAAGCTTACAAAACAGACAGCAGTGTTCTACCTTAACAAAGGCACATTTCTTTTGACGGATTTGTTGGTTGGTTTGAGTAAGAAAAAAAATTAGTACTGTTTCCTTGTTCTAGAAACAAGTTAAACTACAACATGTTGTATTAGAGACATAAATTACAAATCCTTGTGCTATAATTTGAGGGAATTAGAGGTATGGGCGAATAACAGCATAGATTTGAATGAATAAAATCATAGAAGAGATGGGAAAATAACATACATATAAATGTAGATTTGAGGGGAAAAGAACATAGATTTGAGGGAAAATAACATAGATTTGAAGGGAATTAGAACATAGTTATGAGGGAATAACAGCAGTTTTCAGGATCATCAAAGCTTTGCGCATCATCAGCATAGAAGTGAGTATAATCAGCATAGAAGTGAGCATGTGAGCATAATCAGCATAGAAGTGAGCATAATCAGCATAGAGTGAGCATAATCAGCATAGAGTGAGCATGATCAGCATAGAAGTGAGCATAATCAGCATAGAAGTGAGCATTATCAGCATAGAAGTGAGCATTATCAGCATCTTTGAGAGAATTATCAGAACAGTCAGCCCACCGCCGTGGCTTAGTGGTTACGGTAGTGAATGTGCTTATTAAAGCCTATTTCGGTGTGCCGTTCACAGGATTGAGTTGGTCTGTCGCCCCTCAGGTGTATGAGTGAGTCAAGTGATGTTGCTCCGACAATCACGGTGGCGATTTTAATGCGGTTTCCTCCTGGTTTTCCATTGTAATTAGGCAAAGAACAGTGTGAAGTGGACAATCTGTCGTCATATACGTGAAATACCCTTGAGTATGACGTTAAACCCCAATCAAACAAACAAATCAAAACAGTCATGATGAAAATCTGAAGAATAAAGAGATACTTACAGACATGGCATGTTGCTTTAATCTCATGGGACCAAATAATAGGTCTTTCTCAGTGTTCTGTAACAAAAATAACGAATCCTTGTGATACACTCAACAAACAGGAGATGAAAAAGGAAGCTATGACACACAGATAAGACTGCTAATACACAAATAAAACGGAAATTAATACACTTATGTGCATATGGGCCGCCTCATTTTGCCTCAATATTATCTCATCTCACACTTGGTGAATCATAGTTGGTAGAAGGGAAGGAGGGGGGGGGGGGTAAAGAAGTTGGGATTTTAAAGTATGTGGGAAAATTATGTTTCTCTAGAAAAGAAACGGCAAACTCTATATTAAAAAAAAAACACAAGAGGTGTTGCCATGGAAACCAGAAATTTAATTGGAATGTCCCCATTTTAAATACATGTAGGAACATAGTTTAGTGTAAGAACAATGTGCTTCCAAAGTTTGAAAACCCTGTGTTAAGTGGTATTGTTCATGCCCTCTATACAGCCAGGCTGACAGACAGACTAACGGAAAATTTGATTTGAAAAACCCCATTTTGAATAGGAATGTAGTTTAGTGTTAGACAAAAGTCTCCAAAATTTGAAAACCCTGCGTCGTCTGGTTAACTATTATTATTATGTATAACAAGCTGAGTAGTTAGCAGGTCCACCACTTAAGGCTTTTTTAAAAAATATATGCTCATTATCCCAATCAAATCGCCTTTTCCTACTTTTGTATTTTGCCATGGAAACCAGAAATTTGATTGAAATAGCCCCATTTCAAACAGGACTGTAGTTGAGTGCAATACCAATGTGTTTCCAAAATTTGAAAAACCTGTAAGTGGTACTGTTTTTATCTTGTTCAGGCCCTTTATAGACAGACAGACAGACAAACAGACAGTTTGCCTGAAAAGTTACAATTTTGGCAAAAAGTCCCAGCCTCTTTGTGTAGTTATGACTTAAGGGGGGTCACCAAATTGAAATATCTCTCAGCACATCTATGATACAGGCCAAGGATTGAGTTTGTCATTTCCTTGAATAGCTACATGTAGCTTTTACAGAAAATTTCATTTGAATAAACCAAACTTGACAAAAATGATAATTTGACAGGGTTCTGGAGCTGCTAGTTTGGGAGACAAAATTGATGAGACAATTTAACAGGGGAGAGAACACATAAGATAAGAAACAGTTATTAAAAAATGATATATTTATTGACAGGAATTTTCAAGAAAGTATACAAAATTAAATTACTTTTTAATTGCATTTCTTCAGATAAGAAAAAGTTATTAAAAAAATGGTATATATATATAGACAAGAATCTTCAGGGAAATATACAAAATTAAACTACTTTTTTAGTTTCACTTCAGCTACATGTAGATTGGAATGTACATGTACTCGAGCAGTGCCTGATGCAGGTCTATTTTCAATTTGTTATGATGGGATTTCAGGGCTCTTCATGAAGAAAATATAGCCGACTGATGCACCACTCTCCTACATTTAGATTTAGGTGAGATGTGGAGAATTTTTAACGTTAAAACTTAGTTAAAATTGATAATGAAATTTTATCATACAGACGAGTAAGCTGTCACTCTCCTTATTCTCAACTTGGGTGAGGACAAGGCGAGTGATCACTCTCCTTTCTAGTAAGGTTTGGGCTTGAGGTTTAGGGGCCACCAGTTTGGGCCCCCAGAGACTAGTAAATGTATGTTAATTCAGAGCTAGTTTTCAAAATAATCAATCAAAATATTTGATCTTATTTCTAATCCTAACCAGGAGGCACTTATAAAACAATGAAGGACAAAAATGGGACAAAATCACAAATGAGCCTTTTGTTCTTCTAACAACTCGTCAAGATACATGTACACAAAAGCATTTTCGAGCTTCTAATGTTGATGAAAGAAACGGATGACCATTCAACATAAGGCAACGGATTTAATTAACTGACGACTTAACATAAAATCAAAATATTGTAGAAGCAACAGTCAGCCCAAAATAAAATTTTGCGTATGTGCTAGATTTATTTTACATTAAATGACATTTGTTTTGTTATTAGTATGGTAAATTTTAATTCCGTACACTAAAAACCAAAATAAAGTAAAAAATCAAAATATTGTACAAGCAACAGTCAGCCCAAACTGACATTTTGGGTATGTGCTAGATTTATTTTACATTAAATGACGTAAATTTGTTATGTTATTAGTGTGGTAAATTTTAATCCGTACACTAAAAACTTGTGAAGCTAGACAATGAAGACAACACTGTTAGATAGATTCAGGTGAGAGAGATTTATAAATTAATCACCTCACTGTTTCTTGTAGCGAAGAGGTGCTAAAAGAATTATGAAAATGTCACGGCTGATTAGAGCCCTCAATCACATATCGTTGTTCAGAGGGCAGCTATTTTACGCTTCAGTGAACAAACAAATAGGATCAGCAGTAAATCTCCACACCTTGACAGCCACTGTTACCTGGGCATCAGCAGAACTCTCGACGACTTAACCAGTCATTTGTTGTGTCTTCTTCAGGTGGAAGACAAGCGATTTTAGGGTTTATCGTTTTTCTGTATTGAGTTTATTGGTTGATGCTCAGCTCACATGTCTGTCAGTTATACAGGTAGGCCTGTGCTGTACCTTTTCTGGCATAACCTTAAAATCGCCCTGCGGCCCTCTTAAATGTTTTGAAATAGTCTAGCATTGGCTGCTGCATTCATGCTGATTTTTTAAAAAACATATATGTGTATTTACCGAATATAACGCAAAATTGCGCTAGAATACAGACATCATTGATGATCGCAGTGACAAAATTGGACAAAGTCAATTTTATGCAAATGCAATTTTAAACAAAATCTACAAACAATTTGGGAAACCTATAAATCAGTCCTCCTAAAATTAGGAAATGGGAAATGGGAAAACCCCGTTCAGTCCTGTTCTTCCTGTCAGCACAATAATTTACATGGGTGTTAAACTCCAAAGCAAAATTCAATAAGCTTACATGTGGGACCCACAAATGCACCACAATGTACGAGATCATAATTCTAAAATTTGGGATACAATGTTGCTTTGTTCTCTGTTAGTGTTAATTGTGAGAAAATATGTACAGACTGACAGACGAACAAACATGCAAAAAAATATCACTACATGTGACGTCAATTATTGGCAGAAGAGTCATTTTAAGGCCAAAAACATGTAATTGGAAGGTTTATGATTTTTTTATCTATTAATATTTGGGAAAGATAAGATCAATTTTCGCTTTGTTAAACTAAATATACACTGAGTTCCATCAAAAGTGTCAAATGTTTTGTTTGTTCTGATTGGGGTTTAACGTCACACTTATAGGACGACAAATTTTCCACTGTTCTTTGCCTCAATTATACGATGTAAAACCAGGAGGAAACCTTGTAAAAACCACACTCCCGTGATTGGTGGAGGTACATAATGTGACTCACTCATATACCTGATGGTGGATAGATGGACTTGATCCCGTGAATGGTACATTGGAGTAGGATTAGTAGCCTCATATGCCTACCACTATTAGAGCCAGGGCAGTGAGCAAATTGAAAATGGCTATCCACATTGTTGTAATTGCATACATACTTTAATCGTAGCTACTTTTTAAAAAAAAAAATTTATATATTTTTTTTAATTTCTCACCAGACGTAGGATTTCACGTGACCCATGGTCGCATGGTCACATGATTTTCCAGGCGTGATTGTGGGTATGATATAAGATTATTCCACTTTAATATCAATTACACTAAAAATTGCTCCAGAAACCACCTCCATTTGCAAGCTCAGTGTTGCATCATATTGGAAGAGATCCATTTCAAATTACATTCACAGATCAAGCTCTTTAAATATTTCACATTTCTTCATTTCTACACAACCCCATACATTCCAGTGCTCCGCCAGCCTGGTGAATTGACATACAGGGATGTTAATTTCTTGCCTGGAGCATAAAAAAAAACCCAACCTGCTGCAGATTAAAGTAGATTTGTAGCTATTCCCCCGTCAGCTGAGAGCTGTGGGTAAATAATGACAAACTTAATATGTAGGTCAGGCAGTTGTAGATGTCTATTAGTTCTGACCTATCACTCACTCTGTGTTGGGAACATTTTATTTAGACCAGACTCCCTGACCTACTAATATCTACTACTTCAATCTGGATTCCTAATAACTCTGGACTCTTGACACACTAGTTTATAATATAACATATCTACTGGCCACTTTGGTTTACAGCGGGTAAACAAGCAAATACTCTGATACTCCATTCACCTCCCTACTTATCTCACTCACTAGACTAGAAAGATATACATGTGTGCCCAGTTGTCCATCAAGTTTACAAAGATATATGCCCAGTTGTCCATCAAGTTTACAAAGATATATGCCCAGTTGTCCATCAAGTTTACAAAGATACATGTATGTGCCCATTTGTCCATCAAGTTTACAAAGATATACGCCCATTTGTCCATCAAGTTTACAAAGATATGTGCCCAGTTGTCCATCAAGTTTACAAAGATATACGCCCATTTTTCCATCAAGTTTACAAAGATATGTGCCCAGTTGTCCATCAAGTTAACAAAGATATGTGCCCATTTGTCCAAGTTTACAAAGATATATGCCCATTTGTACATCAAGTTTACAAAAGATATATGCCCATTTGTCCATCAAGTTTACAAAGATATACGCCCATTTGTCCATCAAGTTTACAAAGATCATATATGCTGATTTGTCCTTCAAGTTTACAAAGATATACGCCCATTTGTCAATCAAGTTTACAATGATCATATATGCTGATTTGTCTTTCAGGCGTACAAAGATACTAGTATATGCCCATTTGTCATCAAGTTTACAAAGATATATGCCCATTTGTCATCAAGTTTACAAAGATATATGCCCATTTGCCATCAAGTTTACAAAGAAATATGCCCATTTGTACATTAAGTTTACAACGATATACGCCCATTTGTCCATCAAGTTTACAAAGATACAAGCCCATTTGTCCATCAAGTTTACAAAGATATATGCCAATTTGTCCATCAAGTTTAACAATGATATATGCCAATTTGTCCATTAAGTTTACAATGATATATGCCCATTTGTTCCATCAAGTTTACAATGATATATGCCCATTTGTTCCATCAAGTTTACAACGATATACGCCAATTTGTCCATCAAGTTTACAATGATATATGCCCATGTGTTCCACTGGTCTCTTGTATATTTGTCCCTAGTCCTAATACATGTAGTTTTCATAATATAGGCCCAAACGTCCCACATGTATTCCATTATTTTGCATAGATACATGTACAATGTATATACCTATTTGTTAAATTAGGTGACAAAGATTAGATACATCACATTTGTTCCACTAGTTTACAAATATATATCCCAATGTGTCCCCTTGCTTTACAAACATTATGCTTATGTGTCCCACTGGCAGCTGACTGGCTTACAAAGAGATACATGCATGTTGACCTATCCCACAATGTGACAAACGTGGAAAGATACATAGATTTCCTCAGATCCTGCTACTTTACAATGTGAAATTGCATTCCACCACTACTTTACAATTTTACTTTGACCACTTGTCACACTCATTTACAATGTCACAAGTCTGTTACATGTAGTTGCATCAATTTACAATTTCAAATAGCCACTTGTCTTATCAGTTTACAATTTTATAATAATAGCTTGTCCCATTTGTTTACAATTTCATAATCACGATTTATCTCACTAGTTTACAACTTCATATTAACCGCTAACCTTGATCACTAGTTTAGAAAGACAACTGTCTTATTCCCTTCTTACAAGTACAATGTAATAATGGATGGACTGATTTGATTAATTAATTGTCAAAAGTAAAAACAAATATTTTTTTAAAATATGGACGCTGTGTGAAGAGGAAATGCATTCCAATTGAACATTGCGTTAGAGATAACGCTTTAAAAGTTTCATTTATGATGGCTTTGTTTGTTTGTTTGATTGGGGTTTAACGTCGTACTCAAGGGTATTTCACTTATATGATAACGGATTGTCCACTTAACAATGTTCCTGGTCTAATTACGGTGGAAAACCGAGTGGAAACCTCGTAAAAACCACCCAGGCAATTGGCTGAAGCCCATTGTGCGACTCACTCATATGCCTGAGGATGACAGATGGTATCGAACCCGTGAGCAAAAGATAGAGGTCAGATTAGTGGATTAACGCGGTAACCACTAAACCACGGCCCCAGGCTATTATACTTACATGTATGATGGCAGTTGCTCCAACAGTAAATACATGTAACCACACAGGCTAACACAACACAGTGCTCAGTAAAAAACAACGAATGACATCTGGAAACGTATTTCCTACTAAGCCATAGGGCTCATCGTCGGTAGTAACATCGCGATACATATTGTTACCATCAAATTAATTTACTTTTAAACAAATGTTGAATGTCAGCTACATGTGCATGTAAGGATAAAAACAGTTAGTTAGAAATCACGAAAAATATCATTAGCGCAGTTGCCTGATCTGGTCAAACTCTCTATCAATCACTACGCCTCATTATGGGCTGACCACTCACCCGAGGAAAAAAGTTCCCCAACAGATTTAATAAGTGTGTTATGGCCGATGTCAGGACCAATATCATAATGATGAATAGCTTTCATTTTGGCATTTTTCAATCCAATTAACCAGGTAATAAAACTGATTTAATGCCCAGTTGGCACGTTTTTCTTCATCAAGTTGCCATGGAAACCTGATCTTTTGTAAACGTCTTACAAAATTAAACCCCAAAATGATATAAATACTAGAATATGATGAATGCTTTAACCCAAATCTACAAATTGTAAACAAGCTTATCGCTCCTTTCTGAATTTTAATCCAAACTAGTGTTTGTTTGAATTAAATCTGAACGTTCTTATTTAGGTTTATTATTTGTATCTTTGGTTTAACTTTTTACACCTGACTTTAGTATTTTCATTCATGTCTTAGTTTGATTAAGGTTTAACACCGTACCTAAGATTATCTCAGTCACATAATGGTGTGCAAGGGCTTAGGCAGACACCCGTACACCTGTCCAAATGGACACCCTGAAGTGAACAATTGCCTCATTTGGACACACTATTTTAAGAAACTTTAACATGCAGGAGATAAGAAAATTGTTTAAATTGGACACCCAATTATTTGAAAAGTGAAGCAAAAACACCATTTTGGACACCCTACTTCTGATTTCTGGCTAAGCCCCTGAATTGGCGTGTCAGCCCTCATTGTTTAAATGCATGTAAAAATCATAATAAATATAGTAAGAATCTCTTGGTGTTAATAAATTTTATACGACAAAAATATGAAATATCTCATTAGAAAATTTGGGCAGGAAACAGTTTGGGTACGATATAGTTTGGTAAGAAATGGTTGGGTACAAACTGTTTTGGGTGCAAACAAAGACACCGCAGGAGATAAGCTCTAGATGATACATGTACATCTTGTAGCAGGTGGAAAATACCACTCATCAACTCAATGCCAAGCAAGTGAAATGTGTTTGTGGTCGTAGTTACGACCAATAGTTCCCCTACGGGCGGGTGGTGATTGTGACTGTCACGAAAGCAGCATAAACATGCTACAATAAAGTGCATATATGATTTCATGAACTGAGCAATTTGTCTTTTTTAAGAACACAGAGTTACTCATTACTAAAAAAACTGAGCAATTTGTAAGTTAAAGTTTTCAGCAATTTGTAAACACAAAAACTGAGCAATTTGTCTTTTTTAAGAACACAGAGTTACTCATTACTAAAAAAACTGAGCAATTTGTCTTTTTTAAGAACACAGAGTTACTCATTACTAAAAAAACTGAGCAAATTGTCTTTTTTAAGATCACAGTGTTACTCATTACTAAAAAAACTGAGCAATTTGTAAGTTAATTTTTTTAAGCAACTTGTAAGTACAAAAACTGAGAAACAATTGTTTGTACAAAAACTGAGCAATTTGTTTGTACAACAACTGAGCAATTTGTTTGTACAACAACTGAGCATTTTGTTTGTACAAAAACTGAGCAATTTGTTTGTACAAAAACTGAGCATTTTGTTTGTACAAAAACTGAGCAATTTGTTTGTACAACAACTGAGCAATTTGTTTGTACAAAAACTGAGCATTTTGTTTGTACAAAAACTGAGCAATTGTTTGTACAAAAACTGAGCAATTTGTTTGTACAACAACTGAGCAATTTGTTTGTACAACAACTGAGCAATTTTTAAGACTGTGTAAATTGTAAGTAAAAAAAAAGTAATTCATAAAAACAAAAGACTGAATAATCTGTAAGTACATGAAGAAGACAATTTTGAAGAACACAAAGAAAAGCTTTAAATACAGATACAAATTCAATGAGTAATTCGATAAGTATAATCTAATGTGTAAAGCCATAGTCCAGTATTAAGTGATTATTTACAAATGGTCCATGTACACTAACAGTAATTTGTGAATCAGCCAAATAACAGTTAAAGCAGCAGAAATACCTTAAGAGGTGCATAAAAACATCATGTAAGATAAACCACAAATATATACCACAAAAACCGTTAGCTGCGTTAACCTGACAAGATCTCACAACGTCCCCCTTGATTGACTGACAGCTTAAGGAAGTTAAAACCGGCCATTGAGGCTCCTTCAACTACAGCTATGTCATAAACTTATACAAAAAGAAAACATTTAATCTTTTCATTGGACGATAACGGTGACCTATCCACTTATCTCTGAGTCAATTCAGTGGTGCACGTTAAAATTCAGTGGTGCACGTTAAAATAAAGTTCAAGAAAACACGGGATTATATCTGATTACCACAAGATTAAGATAAATTGGGTCAAAACAAGGATGATGATTAATTGGTTGGTTGGTTGGTTGGTTGGTTGGTTGGTTGGTTGGTTGGTTGGTTGGTTGGTTGGTTGGTTGGTTGGTTGG
>JAVFBX010183548.1:0-14209 GCA_034783855.1 Mopalia kennerleyi
CTGGGTGTAAAACGGTAATATACCGTTATATTCACAGCATTTTACCGTTAAAACTACCGTAATGTGTTACAGTGTAGCTAACTCATGTTTTATCGCCTTTTGAGGCAAGGTAAGAAATGGGGAGAGGCTTAATGCGACGATCTTCTTTTCAGCCTTGCCTCGGGAAGATGCTCGTCCGTCGGCTCGTTGAATAACGTTTCGGACGCCTGATCCTCCTATGAAGCCCATAGTATCCTTCCGGTACATTGGACAGCAACACCAGGTCCCTCCGAGTATCGATTCTCCTCCAGATTTTCCACAGTGTTTAAGTTAGGCAGAGTTAAGCGGAGCAAGAATTGCACGATTCCCTTGAGAACGACGTAAATATCAATCAATCAAACCGACTAGCACGACCATGAACTCTGTCTATGGATTCAGGACAGCCAAATGAGTAACTTCGGAGTACCGGCTAAGGCTGCATGCTATTTACATATTGTACTTTTATTGTTGTTGCTACTGTTGTCTTTTAGATGGCAAAAATACTACGGATTTCATTGGGTTCTAAATAAAATAAGGCACTTCTGGAAGGATTGTGGTTTTAATAAAGAAATTAAGTCTCGGTGTCCTTACCACCGATGATAAAAGCTATTGTCATGCTTTTTAAAACGAAGGCCCGTTTTACTCAAATTATTTTTTGGCAAAGATACTCAAGTATAAAGTTCATCGGCACCGTATATTGATTTGTTTATTACAGTTGATATATATTAATTTGTCTTCAACTGTGTGAATGGTCATTGTCGGACAAGGCTTCTTTTTGGGCATGAGACCCGAATAGAAGATTTGAAAGCTACATGACCCTATCAAGAAGTGTAATTTATTGACCAACAAGAAAGGTATACACTATATTAAATATTATCCGTTTGAATCGTGTATTCCGCCCAATGATATATTTTCAAACATTTGAAACAAACAGTTTACCTATGACGGGAAAATTAAAAAATTCAATCAAAATTCAACCATCTGTCGTATTGTTACATAATTGTGGACAACATGCACTATCTGGCTAGCACGCCTTTCTGTATATATGGGGATTATATACAAATCAGAATTATCAAAAAGATCGATTTAACAAAATTTGACATCAGTTAACTTCGGAAAACCTAGATGGGGGTATGTTTAGAATGCTGTTACAGTTGACAGCGGACTTCTGACGATATTTAGATTTATAAAAAAACAGTCAAAGGTATTCTTAGTGTCATGTTTCTCGACAACGGTTTAACATTATTAAGTATATCTCCTTCTATACTCTTATATTTCCACAAAAGCTATTATGTCATGTTAAATGTATCCTTGGCGACATTGTAAACTAATGAAAGGACCAATGCGCATTGACATGCATTGATGTTATTTCATTATATATATATGAACATTTTATGCTGTTCATTCAACCCTTTTTTGAATTTGATAAGCAAACATGGCGGGTGATTTAAAAAATCTATAGAAATCACACAATTTCCTTTGTTCTTATGAATAGTGATACGGTCGCTCATCAACTTTCGCTGTGAGAACAGCTCACTTCCTATATTATACCAGCAATGTAATAGCAACACGCGATTGAATATATTTGTAATGATGAATCGGTAGGAAGCCGATAGAATGTATTTATCTTTAACGACACTACCACTTACAACGCAATGAAATTGCAGTGATCGTCTGACTTATTCATGTTTTTGCTCGGCCTTTGTCCCAGACAGTATTATGATGTAACTCAGATTTGAAGCCGGTACTATTTCCAAAAAGAGGATATGTAAAGCATTAGGCAAGCATTACAGGAACATCGATCCATTAGAGACCGGGTGTGAAAAGTCTTATAATTTCACACATATTCTGTCGTAAATGTAGGGATTGCCTGCATTAAATAAACATTGTTTGTCAAATGCAAAAACTTACAAAAATGTAGGTTTGCTTTGTTGGGTTTCACGGAATACTTGATGCTATTTCTATCTTATTGCAATGTGCAACAACAATGTGCAACGACACTGCCATTCACAACGCAATGGAATTGCAGTGATCGCCTTTGGCACTGTCTGTAGGATTATGTAACTCAGATTTGAAGCTGGAACTCTTATAAAAGGAGTATATATTAAGCCTTATCTCACAATTACAGGTAAACCGATCCGTTAGATTTTACTGCAATGTGCTACCCCACAGAGTTAAGGAAACCACGTGAACGCCACTAGCTACAAGCTATGACAAGACAGGACCATGGCATGCCGAAATAATAAAACACTACAATTTATCGATCTACAACGCTTCCCCCGTTAGTTCTGAGTTATTAAACAGCAATGTTTAAACATCAAGAGAGATTATGGGGGAAAGGTAACAATGGCTTACCTGCGATACAGAGAGATACTATGTAATAATTCGTTGTTGTCCGAAGTCTTTTGTGTCGCATCACCAAACCAAGTACAACCCCATTGCCGGCCACAATCAGGATCATTGTTAATATATCCAGTCCAATAAACAGCCCAGTGTATTGTTGTCCCAGTAAATATTCAAGCTCTCTCCATGATACGTTTGTATTCAATGAATCCACAGGGCCTTGGTAGCTTTCTTCATCATGCGACGGCATTGTATCCCAATTGTTGCGTTACGTTTTTGTATACCACCGGACAGTTCTATGGGCATTTATATGTGCATGGTGAAGAGATTCGGCTACCTTCACCTAGTTTGACCGTTTCAGACCAACCGGTGGACCTAAATAACAAAGACACGGTGTATTTAGAAATGCAGGTGTTATTCGTTAGGATATAAATGTATAAATGTGTTAGTTCCGTGAAACGTACATATCACGTGATTTGTTATCATCGCCCACACCTTGGGAAGAAACTAAGGCAAGCCTGTGGGCCAAGCCAATAACATAATTAAAGGGTTTTTGCCTTCCAGAAGACAACATCTGAACTGTTTCTAGTTTTTTACACTTCCGGAGATATGTCAGTAAAACAAAAATAATATTAGATTACATGTGGCTGATATTGTCGATTACATGTTAGTCTCTGAGGTATAAACTGAGGCTATTTTAGTGATATTATTTGCGTGACTCCAATGTTTGATGGAATCTACCAATGGCAACAATTGAATCCAGCAATAACATGTTTAAAAACTCATACTGTATTCGAAATGTAATGCTTATTAAACGAGATATGCAGTTTACAAAACAGAAAAATAGACAAAGAACGAAAGGTGCATACGAACCACCGAGTTTAGATAATACTGAAAGAAGGCGTTCAAGATATCTAAAAAATCATCTATTATTCAGTGAGATTACATTTCAGCCATGTTTATTGTGACGCCCCAAAAACCTGCTCGATCAGTTTGTATATTTTATACTAACGCCCCATAAAATCATGGTCAAAAAAGTGATCAAGAATTTTTTGGTAGAAATGACATTTTAACCAAGGTCAAGTTGACGATGGGCGATTAACATTTTTGTGGTAATGCTTTTCGATTGTTAATATTGGTTGCTCGGGTAGAGACACAGCTCCTACAGTGTAGTTGGCTCTACGTAAAAACGAATCCCCGAAATCTTGATACAATGTAGCCTAATCACACGTTAAACCTCTTAGCGTGCCATTGTTTTGACATTACCAGATCTATCTGCTTTGGATGAAATTTATGTGTAAAAACATTGTTTTGGTGAGTATTTTCTTACCATTACGTGTATAGTGTGTTATATGTTTGCATTGAATATGAATTCCTGTGGGTATTTCAATAACAGATTGGTGTGTTCAACATCAATATTATGTACACAATACACCAGGTATACAGGTCTGTACTACAAACTATAGTTAGTTACTACACGATAACTTATTCCTCCTTCCTACCTTTTTCATCTTAACGAAAACATTAAAAGTTTTATAATTATTTTAAAAATTGTCAGGTATTCGCGAAAACTTTATTAACCAAACTAAATTTGGTCGCAAATGCCCGTAGGTAATGGTCGATACACATTTATGTGGTCATGCTTTTCGACACGACCCCCACCCCCTCTCCCCACACCCATTACGGTCGTACCTGTCCCACACAACAACCACGCTTCACCTCTCCCCACCACACACACATAACGACATTCCCCCGAAGTTTGCTCGTAACTGACCCACATAATTTAAATTAAAAAAACACAATTCGCCCCTCCCCACCACACACACATAACGACATTCCCCCGAAGTTTGCTCGTAACTGACCCACATAATTTAGATTAAAAAAACACAATTCGCCCCTGCACACCACACACATATAACTTGTAAATTACGGTAGTAAATGCGGAATGATATAGTTACGTAATTCAACTCAATCGTCATTGTTTCACAAGCATTTATTCAATAATAATCCACTTTATACGGTTTGAATCTCATTAGAGAAAAATAGGTTCCAAAGCGGACATTTATTGATTAAAGTACCATGTTTTGATAGCTCTTAGGATGATACACTTAAGTTCTAAAAATAGAATATCTCCCAACCACTGTAATCTGTCTACATCCCCACTGAATACTTTCAAAACTATGTCAATATGTGATTAGCGCTGTTTTATTGCGATTTCTTCACTCATCCGGAAAGGTAAATCCCATCGATTCCATACAGAGTTGTACCTTCGTGTGTTCCAATTTCACTCTAGCTGGGTATATTCAAGTGAGGATTGTCAAGGCAGAAACTCTAACAATCGTCATAATCTTTGGCATGGCATTCAGAGAAAAGTGTTACGCCAATGAAGTTCAAGTCTCATAATTAGATATGTGTTTAGTCATCATTATTATCGAAACAAAAACAATTTCTCTAATAGTCTGTAATGTGTGGGAAGATTCTGTAAGACTTGTTCTACCCAGAAATGTATAGACCCAGTGATGAGTTTAGTACAATAAGCAGTATACGGTAACAACTGGGTTAAAATCACTTTGATAGATATTCCAAGCTGATTCCGCTTTTACCACCCGTACAACAATTTTAACATGTAGTCAGTGAAGCAAACTCTTGGAATGTTGAGAGTTTGAACCATGTAAACAACTTTAAAAGGCGCTATACTTTTATTCTATGCTGATGACTAGAACGTTTCTATCCAAAATGGTTCGTTTTTCTTGCAGGAAAAAAGGCTGTCCTGACCCAAACGTATAACACAAAGTTATATCTTAAAAGACAAAATTTGTAATTACCTTAAAATCTCTTTCAGAGACGATTCTTCAGGGAACACCTTTTTTGTTCAAGCACAAAAATGTTTGAGACAAGATTCCGTCCTTTTATCCTTGCCTCAATGTGACTTGTAAATCACGTCCTGTAAACTGCGATATTGCATTTAATTTTCTCATTTAAAGTTAAGACGAAAATTTAAAAAGATGCCAATTCGTCCCTCGCAATTCTACAGGTGAATTTAACAGCAACAGAAAATACCGCTTTGAATGATCGATATTCAAAACACAGTGACAAAGTTTGGACGAGGTGCCCGGAAGTCAAGCAGATGAGAACGAGACTTAGAATCCCGATTGCCGTAAAATCGTGGTTAACACATTGATTGACCTTCCAAGAAGTGATTGCCCAGTCATATACACTCCTTTGTTGATCATTCCCGTCGCAACTAACAACAGTTGGAACACAATTGTGTGTTTAAGTCTATACAGACCATGGCGAATTCTCCATTTATAAGCTCAAGGTAACAATACGTATCGAACATAAACGCAGGTGATGGGCGTTGAACATTTGAAGATGCTTCCGTTGATGAAGGTGTTTGGCTTGTTTGCCGCCGAGGTAAGGGAAGGAGACACACCTCTGTTCTTGTTCTTCGTGACTGCGGAAAGTCGTGATGCAGTGGATGGTAGACGCGGCAAGACATACCATAGTGAACAGACGGGTCGATAGCATTATCTAATGGAATGGACATTTATCCCCTCCACATCCGCTTTTTATATAAGAAAGTTTTGCTTCTGGCGATCTTAAGATATACTTACCTTACATGTTTAAGATCAGTTGTTTAAGATCAACTATTCGCCCAGTAATAGTCCAGTGCATTAAAGGGACGTTCACGGAAAATACAAAACCACGGTAACGTAGGTTTCATCCTTCCGCCTCATCACGTTGCATTATGATGTGATACAATTCGATCTGGATAAGGAAAAGACCAGGTGAGGTACCCTACAAGACAACTATTGATTTTATGTCTGTCTCTTAATGAAGTATTAACAAGCGTTGAAGAAACTCCTGTGCTATACAATACGCACTGTAACGGAATCCCATCCTTGTACACTTCATGCCGATATAGCATCTTCCCAGTCATCCTCTCTTCATATCTCCTTACTTGTACACGATTCTTATTGTGTTTATATATATAATCTCCTCCTTTGTTTCCTGCAAGGCTCGACATATTTATTTTCATAGATCATTGGCTCGCCCGCCTGCTGTTCAATCTAATGTAAGCTCAATGGATAGTCAATGTTTTTCGTGCACTTTAAGGCGTTGGAATTTGCTTATTTGTCGAAAAAAGTTGTTTGTATAGACTGTACATTTATAACATTTAAAAAGGACAATATGAGCATAACAAAGTGACTGATTTTTTCCGATAAGTTTGCCCAAAATGGATGGCAAGATTAGCATCCATCTTGCTTCTTTGTTTCGAATCTTGAATTACAAAACTTGTTAAACCAATCATAGTAATGATGATTCAGACGACCATATTAAATTATATGTTCATTTTTATATTGGATATAGATAATCAAATGACTCTCTTGAGCAAAGGTATCATTGGTCGGATGTGTTTAGCGTTGCCCATTTATACATCCTTGTTTTAAATTTGTTTGAATGGGGTTTAGCACGGTACTTGCTATATGACAGCGTGCCGGTCAGACGGACGAAGGAAAATACTATTGGCACCAATCGCAACCAACGAAGACATCACGAACCGTTCACCTTCCTTTGATGCTTAGCTCTGAACAGCACCAGGTTAACATACCCTGTGTTGTTTTAGCACCACTGGCAAAACCCGAAGACAAGTCAGGAAAATCCCAGACAATACAAAGACATCGTAAACAAGCGTTGAAAGAAACTTCCGGCCATACAATACGCACTGTAACGGAATCCCATCCATGTACACTTGATGCCAATATAACATCTTCCCAGTCATCCTCTCTTCATATTTCCTGACTTGTACACGATTCTTATTGGGCTACCAAGATGTTACCAAAACTACAAGAATGTGTGCTCTCTAATGTATTTATGTGTGCGGATGACACAAAACTATATAGATTTATTACCACCCCGAATGACATCACTATAGTCCAGAACGACATTGACAACCTATTCGAATGGAGCAAAAATGTTGTTTTTATAGACTGTACATTTATAACATTTAAAAAGGACAATATGAGCACAACAAAGTGACTGATATTTTCCGATAAGTTTGCCCAAAATGGATGGCAAGATTAGCATTAGTAAGGTATTACCAATAACAACTAAACCTGCATCATCAATCCAGCAAGATGGTCGATACGGTATGCCAACATATGAAGGTTCAAGAACAACTCTAGGTACAGTAAAAAATGAGAAAGATATAGGTGTGACTATAGACTCTGGCCTCAAGTTCGATCAACACATTCAAAACCAGGTAAACAAGGCGGATCAACTTGTGGGAATTATCATAAGAACTTTCCAATATCTAGACTATAAGACCTTTTGCTTGTTATTCAAAGCCTTGGTGCGTCCACACTTGGAATATGCGAGTAGTACGTGGAGCACGTATAAGAAAGAAGACATTGATTCCATCGAAAATGTTCAACGACGGGCTACCAAGAAGTTACCAAAACTGAAAGACCTATCGTATGAAGAGCGGCTTAAAATTCTTAAGTTGCCAACACTCCGTTTCCGTAGACTTCGTGAAACATTCAAAATATTCAACAACATCTATGACGGGAGAGTGACAATTGGATTATTCCCATTAAACATCAACACAACCCGAGGACATTCCCTAAAGATCGCCAAAAACCGAAGTAGACTTGACATCCGGAAATATTTCTTTACGAACAGAGTGATTGAAGTATGGAACAACCTTCCAAATACCGTTGTAACAGCGCCAAATGTAAAAACCTTCGAACGTCGACTAGATAAGCACTGGATAGATCAACGACTATACTGTGAATTACGAATATATGACCGGACTAGCACTAATGATTTACAAAGTGATGAAGACAGTTACGAATACAGAGGAGCGACCTAGCCTCCTTCGTCCGTAACAACTCTAGGTTACTCTAGGTAACTGACCGCTCTAACCCGGCTCTCAAAAATTCTTATCAATAATTTAATAATGGCTGTTTGAAGAGCAAAGAAATGTACAAATAAGTTAAAACGTTTTATTAATAAACCTATGACTCTTAAAGTACATTGGCAAATGACTAAGCTTAACTTCTTCACAAACTCTAAAGACACAATTCCTAAAGAGTACCGTAACTCCGTTGTTTATAAATTTAGTTGCCCTGATTTTGATTGTGATTACATCGGTAAGACAGACAGAAATCTAATTACAAGAATTAAAGACCATACCAAATTTGGCAGTGGAATCTATAATCACGTTTGTAATTGTTCTGGATTTCAACATGTTCAAGGTATTTTAAGTCTACCAAATAACCTTAGCAATAATAAAACTATTGATATGTTTGAAGTGATATTGGTAAAAACTGAGACAATAGACTCAGCAAGACATTGGTCTGTTGTCCTCTTTAAAGAAGCCCTAGCAATGAGAAGATTAAAACCACAGTTAAACCATGGCCTTAAAACCAGCAAAGAGTTAATCCTGTTTAGATAATTTTGTTTTTATAACTCTGTATGATATGATAAGTAGCTTTGTCCAGAAGTAAGGATTGTTTATTGCAGTTTATTTAACCTGATAAATGGCTTAGT
Organism: Mopalia kennerleyi; assembly: GCA_034783855.1. Lineage (NCBI taxonomy): Eukaryota > Metazoa > Mollusca > Polyplacophora > Chitonida > Mopaliidae > Mopalia > Mopalia kennerleyi. Next base: position 8,914 of record JAVFBX010183548.1, read on the forward strand.
TGATTTTCTAGTTTGAATAGCACACACACATTTTTGTTTTTGTGTTTTATTCCCGTGTATACCTTCATAAACTGGCTTTATTGCATACATGTTATTGTAACTAATATTTTAGAATCAGATGATTGTTTGTATTGAACCCCTATAAATATGATTCATGTCACCTTTTACATTACTTTCCTGATGATGGCAAAATAAACCGCCGAAATATTGAAGTCAAAATGAATCTTTCGTTCTTCGGAGTAACACTACTCTTGTACTAGTATCTATTTTATTGTACATAAATTTGAAGACAGTCAAATAACCGGACACACCGCTGTTTACAGAATATATTTATTCCACACTATAGGACCGACAAATATCTTAACTTACCGCCAATACGCACTCGCGCACATTTAATTCTTCTGCGGTTATACCACATTCCCCCCTCTTTAAGTGTGACAAGTTTCCTAACATTTTTACATAACAAATGTTCAAACAAATTAAGATTGAAACAAAAGCAAGAGATTTTATATCCTTTACCATAGAGTCAACGAAAAAAAACGACGAACAATGCAAACCTTAACATAACGGCTATAACATTTATAAAAACATATGTATCATCAGTCAGCTGTCTAATGTGGTTTCACCTAATTCAAGTAACATGAATTAAAATAAATTGTACATTTACTCAAAATACATACATACTGAGTCATATATAAAATATACATATATGTTGATAAATAAATCTGTTTTGCGTACTTGCTTTAAACTAATATTTAAAATAAACAAGTTTAATATAAAAATACATTGGAGTAAAATATATCTCAGTTTAAATTTAAAACTAGGGTGATTAATGAAAATATCTAAAGCGGTATCCCTATTAAAAGTTTCATTGTAATAACTGTACAGAGGGCAGAAAGCTGTGTTTTCTCGCCTTTATCCAACACATTTTAGGTTTAAAGATTTGTGGTGCTCGGAGATAACGCGATGGAGCATGAATTTATATCTCAGATGTTAATTGAGAGCAGACAATAACTTCATGAACAAGTTATGGAAAGTTGGGATTTTTAAATAATTGCGCTCGCTTGCCAAAGATGACAGCGTAAAAGCCGATTGTAAATCGTCGTAAGTAATTGCATTCCTACGTACAAATTTTCTTTGGACACTTTCGATTTTTGAAATATATGTTGATTTGCCAAGGTGACATACACTGGAACAGTACATTAATTTTTGTTGAGTAGAGAACAATATAGTGAGATAATTGATTTAAGTCATTTACAGTTCGCTATAAGAAACCAAGTAGCTTTAACGCTTTCCAACAGTTTTTGTAATGTGTTACTAAAAACATAGAGATGCGGTTAAGAACGTAATGCCTTTATATTGGTCTCTCTATCTCTGGAAACATGTAGTAGTAAGACCCAGGGGTTTACATCGGTGTCATACGGGATGTCTCCGTTGTCGATCGTATCAACTTTCAGAAAAACATAGCTTTAATATTGTTATTGAATTTTCTCAGTAAATACGCAATAATTCCTATAAAACTATGAGGTCATTTCGCCAAAGGGACGTCACTTGTTGTAACGTCATAACTTAGAAACCCCCATATTCAAAGTAATGTAGTATTGTGACGCTAAAAGCGTTTCAAAAGTGTGACAGGTTTTTCTTAAATTAAATCTAACTAGATCATCGTTTCATACAAATCCATAGAAACGAAATATTGATTAATGTTTTAGTTAATGTTAACACAATACACAGGTACACTGATGGCAGTAGTATGTCCACATTTTCTTCCGTTCATATTGTTACTCAAATCATCTTTCAACTGGCCAAAGGCCCCTCAACCTTTGGGTTCTTAGAAATTTTGGTGATGATGGTGGTTAAATTAATCGGCAACAACGATTCTCATGGTTATGCTGCCGTATTATTTTCATGTGTGGCAAATATGTTCAGGTATGTTCAGGTTAATTAGCTTCACTACACCTATACGGGGGTTTTATTCAGAGTCAACTTAATATCAACCATTGGCTAATGACTTTTCCTACTATTTGTCTTTATTTTTTAAATTGATTTAAAACAACACATTGTATAGATGGGCTAATGTTTGCGACCAAGAAAAGCCCCGACTGTCCCTTGTTGATCCTTGGTATATTAAGCGTTATTTGGTCAACCGTATAAACGTTACCACCGTCGTGACAGTGAAATTACATCTATCTTAAGCACACAGTAAAACACAACAGCACTAGATGGAGTTGATACATCTTGTATTTATAGTCTTCGTAGATCTGGACATGATTAAAAGCCATGGAATAAGTCAAGAAAATAGATTTATGGCAAATTGGTGAATTATTTTACATTAATATAGGTGTCTGGATATTTACGTCGTAGTTTTTGTCTATTTGTAGACTCCCTGTCCAGGATATTTACATGATGCTATAAGGTAGCATATATAGAACATGTAGCACAAATAACGTACAGAATATATAACTACAATAAAAGCATTTAATATCAATAATAGCGACGTACAGAGATACATATATTTAGATGACCTGTATTATTTAAATCTTCTTTATGTATTTATCAGTACTCGATAAGAGATTTTCTTCGTTCATGTAAGGTCCAAGTAAGACATTTTCTATACAACTTCCCTGTTGAGAAGTCGGTCATTAAAATGGAGAAGTCTCTTGAATTAATGTAATGGAAGTGTGCTGGGAGTTCAATTTATACCTCCGAGTTCAACAAAACCCCTGTCAAATTATTCAAATAGAACTCCATCTTAAATGAGCACCAACATGACTGTATCAATTGAAGCACCATTAACCGCCTTAGAATCAAGAAACAAACGCACCCCTCAAACACCTACTATGAGTGTAGTAAAATGTGAAATCTGTGACTGTCATAAAAAAACGTTTTGGTTGTAATTTGTTTTGTTAGATTTCGGTTCGCAGTCAGGAACCACTTCTATCCACCGTTGTTATGCGGATTGATTGTGGAGTCACTCTGTGGTAACGTTTGCAGAAAAATATTAATCGAGAGAACCTGTCGTTGAAGACGATGTAAGCTACAACGTTTAACCATCCATTGGAAAAGGACAATAAATCCACAGCTTCTGTTGTAACGATGTATCCATGGAACGGTCCAGTGCCCCAGTAAATTTGGAGGTGTATTATATGAGTTGGTAGTTGACAAATTCCAAACATTAAAACAACCATCAACAACATCTTCGTGACTCGTCTCTTGCGTTCCCGGGCGGCTTGTATTACTAGTACCTTGTTGGCTCCGCGATTCATAGAAAGCCAAATTTTAACATAAAGCAGAAGAATTATGTTCAAAGGTAATAAATACATCACAAAGAAATCCAAGATGAAAAAGAATCTATTTGTGGCAATGTTTTCGTCCGGAACTTCACACCGGTGGACCGTTTTCCATTGGTTGTCTATTAGATGTTTCCTATGCGTGACGTCATACACAACAGCGGCCCTCACACCGTAAACAATAGACAACGTCCACGACATTGCAATGGTAATCATACATTTTTTGACAGACAGTTTTGGTTGAAGCGGGTAGACTACCGCCCGGTGTCGATCAAAAGCTATGGCGACCACGCAGAATATATTTGCTGTTAATGCCACATAGTCAACAAACTCAATGACCTTACACAGGGATGTCGTCAAACTTGCGGTGGAAAAATGTCCAAGAATTTGAAGCGGAACTGTCACCAAAGCCACACAGATATCTGAAAACAGAAGTACATTCAGTATACTGTGTTTAAGATTATCGACGAAATTACACACAAAGCAAATACCATATGTCCCAGATCTGGTCAAGATCGTACCTGACAGATCTAGTAGAGATCTATGATTTCAACTGGACCAGATACCAGGTAGATTTTCTATTGCGGGCCAGATATCGGACTGATGTGGGCGGTTGGAAGTTAGCAGCGGATTAAAAAAACCCAGGATGCGTTATTCGAATCACGAATCAGGACAAAAAACGGGATTCGTTATTCGAATCATGTATAACGACAAAAAAAACAGGATTCGTTATCACGACAAAAAGAGGATTCGTTTATCAACTCATAAAGGTTGATGGTGCTTGAAAATATCTCTGCCGGCAAAGAATGCCTTCCCCCCTCGTGGTATAAAGAACAACGGCCACTAAACGGCAAAAAAGGGATTTGTCAATGATCTCACAAAGACTGGTGGTTCATCTCAAATATTTGTTCGCCTCACTCCTATGCCAGATGGCGACAGACAGGTAAGAACCCGTGAACTGTACATTATATCGAATTAAGATTAGTAGACCGACACGCTAACCACTAAACCAAGGCCGCGGTCTCTCTAAAATATATATGCCAAAATCAATGCTTTCTCGCTCTTTATAGTAGATTTGTTTTTCAGCTCTCAAAGGTTGATGGAGCTCCTACAATATATCTACCGGGAAGGAGCGCCTTCCCACCCCGTAGTCTGCACTCACAGATAACCTCTGACGCATTCTTCGAATCACGAATAACGACCAAAAAAGGGGACTCTTTATTCGAATCTCGAATCACGACAATAAAACATTCTAGGAATATATCTGCCGGGAAGGAGCCTCCTTCCACCCAGTATTTTGTACACACAGATAGCCGCTGACCCATTCTTCGAATCACGAATAACGACAAAAAACGGAATTCGTTTTTCGAATCACGACCAAAAAAAAAATGTATTCGTTATTGTGCTCAAAAAGGTTGATGGTGCTTTGAAAATATCTCTGCCGAGAAAGGGTGTCTTCCAACCACTCGTGGTAAAGAGAGCAACATCCACTGGCCCAGACAAAAACAGGATTCGTCATTGGTCACACAAAGATTGATGGTGCGTATTCGAATCAAGAATCATGACAAAAAACAGGATTCTTTATTCAACTCTTAAAGGTTGACGGTGCTTGAAAATATCTCTGCCGGGAAAGACTGCCTTTCCACCCCTTGAGGTATAAAGAACAACAGCCACTAAACCAAGAAAAAGGGATTCGTCAATGGTCTCACAAAGATTAATGGTGCGTCTTAAATATCTTTTCGTCTGTCTCATATGCCAGATGACGACAGAAGGATAAGAACCCGTGAAATGTACATCGCTTCGAAATAAGATTAGTAGGCCGACACGCTACCACTAAACCACGGCCCTCAGCTCTCAAAGGTTGATGGTGATCTAGGAATATATCTGCCGGGAAGGAGTCTCCTTCCACCCAGTATTGTGTACACACAGATAGCCGCTGACCCAGTCTTCGAATCACGAATAACGACAAAAAAACGGACGACAGAAGGATAATAACCCGAGATCGG
>JAVFBX010183559.1:0-14208 GCA_034783855.1 Mopalia kennerleyi
AATCTGTTCAAACTAAGAAAGTGTTATCCCAAAATAACGAAAATACTGTTAATTTTCACTTTCTAAAAGACACAAAATTATTCATATAAGTGTTTAGTTGAAATAGTGTGTAAATAAATGTCAACTTCTTCATGAAGATACATGTACCAGGAACTTGGAAGGAAACTTAATCCACTTTTGCTGATTCTCATTTGGGGCTTGAACAATAAAAATATAAAAAAAATTCCCTTTTTTTAATCAGGTCTCTTCATGCTTGAACTCTGTTTTTTTAAATTTGCAGAAAATTCTTCCAGATACAATTAGAAGTTTTGGGGTTAAAATGCAGAGCTGTTATTCAGACAGCTTTTGGGCTTCTTTATACAGGCATTGTAGGTAGACAATAAAATGTCGACCCCACCCCCTTCTGTGAAATGTGTGCCCGCATGACGATCAGAAGGGACGATTGAAAAGAACGAAGCCTTCTCATTGTTTGAGCAAATAATAGGTGCCAGCAGATATCTAGGCCCAATACTATATAAGTTTTAATATCATATTCTTAGGTTAGGACCTGCCATAGTTCTCCGCTGACAAATAACATTGTTAGCTCAGTTGACCCTTTCTGGGTGCTTATGACTCTCTCGGTAGTTTCCCACCCCAGTTACACGCCATGGACTGGAGTCACAATAATTCTGCAGAGTCACCCTTGCACAAGTTCTGATGCATCAGGCAAACATAAAAGAACATTTTTTTGTTAATAAAACTGTCTATAATTTCATGTGAACTATTGGATTTCTATAATATGAGACTGAGAAGCTGTAAAAAGTAAAAGTAGTAGTAATAAGCAAACTAGATTTACATTATTTTTAACTTTGTTGTAAAATTACAGATTAAAGGTGAAAAGCAAACAAAATACTTTTTGGATGTTAATCATATATATATAATGATATGTTAATTTTAACAAGCATGGACCGTTCAGGGTGTCCATTTGGACGGGTGTATAATCCTGTGCCTAAGCCCTTGCCTTGCATGGGTAAGTACATGTATGTTATGCCATTAATGATGAATTCTAATTACATGTAAGTAGTGTTATGTTAAAAACAGATGAGTTAAATACCATTCAGTTATTTGTTTAAAATTTTATTTCACAGATTTGTGTAAAACACAGCAGATTTTTCGACTCTTACATTAAATAGACGATATGTACTGGCCCGTGAACACCCATTGGACACAGGTAAGTTTTATGTTTCATCTTGTGTTACAGAAATCTGAAGGAATTTTCAAATTATTTGAACTAACAGTATTTTTGTTATATTGGGATAGCACTATCTTAGGTTGAACTGATGTGTTCAAATTTGTTACCTGTGCTGCTCTGTTGCTCCGGCGTTATAAAGGTTAGCATGTGCTTTTACTAATCCTACTTCGATGTACATGTACCGTTCATTGAATCAAGTCCGCCTGTTGACCATCAGGTATATGAGTGAGTCACATGATTTGTCTACCATATGGCAATCATGGGGGTGGTTTTTTTTAGGTTTCTTGTTGGTTTCCCCCCAGTTTCCTACAGTAATTAGGCAAGTAGCACTGTGAAGTGGCCATCCATTGTCATATAAGTGAAATACACGTACCCTGGAGTAGGACGTTAATTCCCAATCAAACAAACAATCTCAATTTCTACACACTTCAATGCAAAGCTGATAATGAGGGAGATAGTCATGTCCCACATATTACATAAAAAAACACATAAGCGCAGATGCCTGACAGTATCTGAGTGTGGCTTTGGGTATGGCAGAACTGTTGGCTGTGGCCCATGGACAGGTAAAGTACCTTATAGTCTTCATATTGATAAAATAATCATCTAAACGTGAAAGAAAACATCAGGGCTTCACATTTGAGGAGAGTGATCACTCACCCTCACGTAAAGCTCACCTAGTTAAAGATTTAGGTACACTGTTTTCAGCTCTCACAGATTGTCCAATTTAACATTAAGCTAAATAGAATTCACTCTTCTAGATAATAAAAATACTCTCCTAAAACCAACCAGGTGAGTGATTTTTAGCCCTCCTGTTCATTTCAAACACGAAGCCCTGAAACATACCATATTTTAATTAACTGAAAATGCTGAAATGGCTTCATTTCATCCTTAGGGTCCAAGTGTAGACTTTAGCTTAAAGCGAAGGTCTTAACTGCAATAAAATGTATATACAAAATACAATAGCTCATTTATTTTGTTCAGCGCCTGTGCCATATTTCATTATGTTCAATGGTAACCTTTCCAGTGATATAGGGGTGATTCTAACCCAGACTTCCACTTTAAATAGGGAGGTGCAGTAAGAAGTTGATAATGATCCCGTCATATTAGTGAAATGCACTTTACTACAGTGTTAAACCTGAAGTAAACAAGCAATTAATTTGACGACCTGTCACCTGTTACACGTATATGAGCGTGATTTATAAGTTAAAATCTCTGATGAAAATATTAAGAAACCTAAATCTTTTTTAGAATTTGTGAGTAAGTCCTGCTGTCACAGTGCTGTGACTCCTCAGCCTGGGAACTCTGACAGCTTTTTCATATTTCCTTTCCTTTCTATTTTATGAGAACATCTTCATAATGCCACACTGTCCTCAGCTAGGGGTTCAAGTGATGCTGTCAAGAATGGCTGAATGTTCAAGTAAAGCACATAAGTATATAGACTCTTACAGGGACTATTTTTTCAGCCTTTTATCCCTGTTGTAAAGCCAGACAAAGGCAAATGGACCCCCACCCATATACACTTGTCCACAGTTGTTGTATTGTTTTGTTCCCCTCAGTAGTCAGATAAACAGTGTTGGGGAGATGTACCAATTTCTGTATGCACACATGTTCAGGCTGAACTACCCTGTTCGACAGGTGAAAATATCAAGTTCTACATTCTTAGCTCTGACGAATGTATTTCTCCTTTGTTTGCAACCTAAATAGGGTGTAGTTTAATAGAGTTTTGAAATATCAAGTTATGTAAGCTGTGGTGAATCAACATTAAAAGAGTCCGAGCTCTGAACAAACTTTGAACACAGTACATCATGTATTTTACTTCATCACATCCCTCACATGATTTCAGTGAGTCAGGTGCTTGCATAGAACTTCCTGTTGCCCTGGTGCTTTCTGAGCTCATCAGGAACAGGAAGCTGATATGTTTCTGATGTCTTTGTATTTGTCTCTTTCACCTATTGGGCTGGCACGTTGTGAAATAACCTTAAGTACGGCATTAAACCCTAATCAAATAAACAAACAAATAAATGAGTCTATCCCAAACAAAGGATACTGTCTTTATTTAGCACTGGAGGAACGTTAATTTTCTAACAGAAGAAATGACTTTATTTTGTGGTGTTTATACTGAACATTGTTTTCCTATAAATGAACATGTATGTACTTCAAACTGTCAGAAATGTCATTTACCATGGCATTTAACTAGTGTATTTTTCATATATATTCATTTATTATTTATATACCAGTGAATATTTTTTCACACTTAAAAGTGATATTTCATTGCAGTATATACACTTTTGTTATTACTCTTTAACCTTTGACATTGTCTACATCTACTCTCTTCAGTTTGACAGATTATATGGTGGACTCCAGTGTATTTCTACTGCAAACATAGATATCCTGGTTTCAGAAATTAATTTAAAAATAGATTTTGTAAAGTAAGGTCCATAAAAATGATGTGATAGCTTTCATTTAACATCAGAAAGCTGAGAAAAAAAGTTGCTTTCCTTTATTTTTCAATTATAGCCATGCCCCTAGCTGTTGGGCATACATGTTAACATTGTTATGCCCCAGTGAAGAACCAAATCACACATATGTCTCCTCTAAGTATAAAATAGTTCCACTGGCGAGTAGAAGGAAAGATAAACGACAATGTGATTAATCAATATGTGAGAAAAGTTCTTAGAGACTTGTAAACACTCATGTCATTTTAAGGCATACATATTGTTTGTAAACTACAGGTTTTAGATGTTCAAGCGTAGGAGTCTTGAATGTAGTCGACAGTCTAATTCGAATATTGTCATATTTGTGGTGATTAGGGATTTATAGTTGATACCATTAATAATACCAACTGGTCAGTGCGTCTTATGATATTTGCCAAAAATAATTAAAAAAAAAAAAAATGATTTCTGAAAAATTCCATTTGAAACTTTATATCAGCTTGAAAACGTAATGTTTTGTAGTAAATAACAGCTGGCTATTCCTGTGATCATCCTTTGGATCATTTACTGTGTTAATGGGTGCTTGTAAGAAGTGAACAAATTTTTAAGAAGATTAACTTTTTTAAGTAGAGTAAATGTAACTTTATTAAGTAGAGTAAATGTAACTTTATTAAGTTTAATATAATTTATTGATAATTCTTTCTTTCAATATTTAGAGATGAATCAACTTGTTTTGAATCTCAAATCACACTCCTATACTGGATGAGGACCTGCCTGCCACCCAACTCCCAAATCACACATCTGATAAAAAAAAATATATAAAATTTTGTTCTCTACAATTTTCTGAGCTTGTGGTTGTTTGCTTGTTTGATTTCCAACAATTACTGTTCACTCTAGTTAAAAAAATCTCATATCTTATCTGGACCCGTGTCAATTATACACGGACTCTTTTGTAGTAGTTTCTTTTTTCAAACATTAAAAGTGGCTTATTAAATGATGATTGTGTCAGAGATGTAAAGCGATGTGAAGGATGTATTTAGCCAAACCTTTTTTCCGACTGTTAACAAGTAGTTTCTCTAGTACCCCTTCTTAAAGCTTTTTGTAAAAAAAACTTAGGCCGTCCCAGTTAGCTAAAATGTAGGACAATGCCAATGTATTGTACGCCCACCACTGTTCCTATATAACACCCTTAGGGGGGTCATACAGTGAGACGAGGCTGGTGACTGTACTGTCAATGTTATGCATGTAATCATGGTGCAGTGTTATTTGTAGTGTTATTCGCTTACACTCTAATGTATAGTACTTATGGAGCACGAATTAATGAATGATACATGTCTACAGGCTAGTTCACCTCCTAATATACAGTATTGTGAAATAGTCCAACAGATCACACATACCAAATATATAGCCTCTGAGAAACTAAATACTTTGTAGCTGCTATATTTAATAAGCCAGTTTTCCTTCGTAATAAGTAAGTTTTCTGTAGTTCTGTCCTGCCAAACTTATATCTTTGTACCCAGGAAACAAACAATAACTAAACAAGTTTCAAATCTACATACATGTATACTAATAATGTAGGACAATGCCAATGTCCTACATTTACCAACATGTTAAAAGAGCTATATCCTTCACAATTATTTTATCTTTATTCATGCCCATGTATCCACTAAAATATGGAAAATGTACAGTTTACATCAGATTTATCATTAATATTCAGATATAAATATTAATCAATTGTTTAAGCATTGACTTATATGACCACACTGTTAGCACTCATACAGGGATTAAACAGGAATTGCTTTTGAAAATTAATCTTCCACAAGTGCTGAATAAACACAGTACGGCTACCCTTAAGCCATCAAAACAAAAAGGGGAGGGAAAACAAAGATGTGACTGACCTTTATTACCCAGGGGGCTTCTGATGGAATGTACATCAAAATTAAAACAAAACAACCATAATGGCATAATTTACAAATCACCCAAAGGCTATAAATACATTCTTAAATGTATATTCAAAATCTAGCAGTTTACTGTGGAAAATGATTCAACTTTGACCTTTATTATGTAGCTCTTTTTAACCAGGACAATATGGCCCTCAGACTGAGGGCAGTACAGTTAATGTTTGAAGCATAATCACAATGTCTTTATCTCCCACTCGCCAACCAACCAACCAACCAACCAGCCAGCTAGCTAACTTTGTATTATTATGAAACCCACTACCCTTGTTATCAAAAGTATGGTGTCCAAAATGGTCATTTTGCTTCACTTTTCACATAACTTGGTGTCTAATTTGGACAGTTTTCCTACATGTATCTCCTGCATGTTAAAGTTTCTTCACTTCAGGGTGTCCATTTGGACGGGTGGATGCCTAAGGCTAAGCCCTTGCTTGTTGTTGGTATAAAGTTACGTGGAACTACCCCCATAGGGCAATCCTAATCAGGGCCTGCAGCTTAGTGGTTATTTTGGCCTACCACTATTTTTAAGCAAAGAACAATGAGAAAAAGAAAATCATTGTCATATAAGTGAAATACCCTTGAGAATAACGTTAAAGACACATCAAGCCAGCCAATCAACTATTTTACTAGGAAAATAAGCACATAACAACAGGGCCATGAACTGTACATGCTGTATGTTTAGTTAATAAGTAAATATAAGCTTATTCTGCACCACCTGAATAAAAACAAAGTGTGGCAGAAAACTCTAATCAAGAATCGAGGTCATGTTCAATTTGTATTCAGCAGAACAAGCCTTACTCTCCTGTTGCTAACAGATACATTCCCAATACAAATTGTGTTTATTGTCGGAGCACATGACAACTGTATATACCTGTCAAGATTTTTGTGTGACTTCTACAGCTGACGTACATCTATTCTTCTGCTGTTCTTCTGAAAGAATTGTTGGAGCCTAATGGGCTCTAATGCTCTCTAGGCTAAGGGGTAACATGATGGGTTTTCAGGTGACTTTACCTGAAATAACATGTGCATACCTTACCTTATTCCTCTATATTTTGAGACCTGCATTAAAGTTTTAAAACAGCCAGTCACCTACATAAGGAAGTACATGCTCCCTGGTGTAGAATTGTGCTCATGTATTTAGTTACAATTATGAAACTTTAGACACTTTTTGAAGATATTTTTGTGCAGAAACTTCAGAAAGACTAACATACTTCCACACATCATGGTTTGGCAATTTTTCCTGGAAAAAATAATTATTAAACAAACTGTTTAATCAAACATGAAAAAAATTTTGTCAGTTATTTTATGTCCATGATTGTAGGTCACTAGATCTATGGATCTCAAGATCGCTTTTGGTGGGAATTTTTGGCACCGCCTATATTAAATATAATAGTGAATAAACTTTCTTTTTTCTTGCATGTATTGTCAAGATTTCTATTTTACACTTTTGCTTTGCCCCAGTGGTTCTTGTTATATTATCATACAGAAGGACTATAGGGTATTTTATTATAGAGTGCTTTTAGCCCTAGCCACCTCTGGAAATATCATAACGCAGTCTTTTGTGATTTACTGAAAGCCCAGTATACTTCAGGTGACACCTTTGAATAAGGCATTCTCCCAAACTTGTGTCCCCAAATGTATTGTTTGTTCTTTAGAATTTCCCAATCTAGTTGTATTCAAGGAACAGAGAAGACTGGAGATAAAAGCTTGTGTTATTGATCGTACAGGCATTCAGCCTAAAACTGGACTTTGGAGTCCAAAGCTAGTTAACAAAAATGAAAAAAAATTATATAGGTCTATCGTTTTAGCATTGAACCTTCGGTATTGACAGTAAGCCTGGCATTGTCATTTTCTTTTATCTCGCCGTTGTTAATTTGAACAATACGCCAGAATATGAGTCGCTGGTAGGCCTATGGATATGAATATTGTCTGACTACACAAGGGGTACTGTTAACACTAGCACAATCTAACTGAAGGGGTTTATTATATAGCCTTGGCTCACCCCATCAGTACAATTTTTAAGGTAACTGGCTAGACCAAAATTCTCCTATGATTGAATTTGGAATAGAGTTCTTCAGTGGTGTAAATTTTAATTGACTAGGATTTTAAACAATTTCAATTCAATTGGTGTTTGTGTTTCACCTAAATTTGATGGATTTTCTGATCTGAGTTAATCTTAAATTCTCAGTTTGACTGACCTCTTGAACTGACATCAGATTGCCTCTAATTCGGTATGTTTCATTTTATTACATATATTTATTGACGTCCTCTCTTCATTTACTCAAAATATATAGACTTTGTTTCTGAACATAACTTGTTTGCCTTGTCTTGTACTTTAAGTATTATTCTTAAACTTCTTTTCTAGATTATTTTCTTGTACATATTCTACAGAGCACCTTGTAGTTACATGTAGTTAATTAAAGAGTTGACAGCTCATTATTATTAATCAATTTATTAATTATGTGGTATATGAATTATATCTTAACCATTGTATAGATGTAATTGATTTACTTTGAATTTCACAACATTCTGGATGATAAAAGTCTCTATTGAAGTTTGTAGTTTTATTAAAGACTTAATGGGGGTACTCCTGTGGTTTTTGTCTCTATTCATCAATAAAATGTTTTTTTGAGATTTAACCACATCTGATGGGATTTAAGAATTTCCCAGAAAATCATTTTGAACTGTAAGAAAATGTAGTGTTCAACCCTATCATTGGCAATTGAACAATCCAATTCACTCGATTTTCATTACTCTGCTTGCTGGCATGTTTGCGTGATCTCCTCATAAGGAGGTAAAAAAAGGCATTGACGAGACAATCCAACACCTGTCCTTTGCATTACCGCCGTTACGTGAAATCGTCAGCTGGTTTGACGATTCTCATTTTCCTCACCTTTCAAAATGCCTCTTTATTCCTCCGATCGGTTTATTATACAACCGTAAACACATTATTGTACTGCTGAATTCAAATGGGACAAAGACAATCTAGCCAACATTACACACTGGCGAGATTAGGTACTGATTTTATCGAACAAAGAATAAATAAGATCGCAAACGGTGTAGAAATCTCGGCACGTTAACACAATACACTGTTTTGTTGCCTTTGTTGAAGAACTTTGATTATTTACCGATACCTTTTATATTACAGAACAGGTCTTAAAGCATTTAGAACCTTGTCGATAGATTTCAGGTGTATTTAACGATTATGTATGGAATCTATCCTTATGTTCTCTCAATAACCATAAAGATTTTTGTCTACCCAAACACTGTAGAGGTTTTAAATAAAGAGAATGTGATTTTGTATGCACAGTTTCCCATATGTTATCTCAAGTGAAGTTCTCATGTTTATTTGGTAATTTGTTTTTCATGTTATCTGAGTTTTTCTTGTGCTTAAGTGGTTTGTATTTTTTGTCGGATTTTTGTTGTTGTTGCTTTTTTAGTTTTTGTTTGATACTTTGATATTTTTTTAAAAATATATTCTGTGTTTTTTTTTTCAAATTTACCAAAGATTTGTGTGATTGATAAGAATTTTAACATTTGCTTCCATTTCCTCTTATAACATGCTTTAGTTTGTTTGATTGTGTTTTAACATCGTACTCAAGAGTATTTCACTTATATGACGACGGATTGTCCACTTCACACTGTTTCTTGCCTAATTTCAGTGAAAAAGTTAGAAAAAACCTCGTAAAAACCACACCGATGATTGCCGGATTTTCTAGTTCATGAAAAGAAGTTCCCCATTTTTTCAATAAAAAAAAAATACAGACTTACCATTTTCTTACCTTGAATTTTTGGGGTATGTTGGGTTACAGGAAACAAATACATTATTATGAATGGCCTTATGTGAAAACAATGAACTTAAAAAGAAATCCCTTCTACCACAGATTATGGCTTTTAACTCCAATCAAAGGAACACTCTTGTGGTTAAGATACAGATTTATTTTTCACATGTAAAGACATTTTTATTTTACTATACATTTTTCCTGCTTTGAAATATTTATTGCGGCTATGTTGAATAATGCTACATTTGTGTAGTTTTTTTTTATTGTCCATGTCTTAGATATATTTACAGTTTTACTATAATAGCTACTTACTAAACAGCAGAGAGATATTCCTGGGTGGTAGTCTACATCGTTTGATGTGAATAGTAAATCATCTCACTCTCAATAGTCACTGGTTGAATGATTTCTCTTTTGTCAAAACCATTATGAATCTCTCTTTTTATTAAAAAAAACCCCCAGCTTCCCACATAGAATTTTTGTAAGTTAAAATTAAAAAAAAAAACGTAAAGAAAAACTAAATTAAATGTTTTATTAATTTGTTTTATATTTCACTTGAATGACAATTTTTCTTTCCAAAACCCAGTTTGAAAAGAAAAACAGAGCCTAAATGTCCAGAAGAAGAACAGCTAATAATGATGACAAAATATAGCAATAAAGAAAACAAAATGAACATTTGAAATAGAAATAAGCTTCATCATCTTTTGTAATTCTGTCCATTTTAATTTTTCTGTAAAGTATGAACATTTTTTAAAGAACATTATCTCGAGTCATTCGTAAGAATGTCACATTGATTTGAATTTAGTTAGTGATTTAATGTAATGGTACATGCAATTTCTGATAACCAGTACAGAATAAATGTCGTTTAAAGTTTCCCTGCCGATCGTGATGAATAATTGCTTTCCTTTCAAAGACAGGTTGTTGTTCTTTTAAATGATGTGTTATTTATATTTTTTTAATCACTTATCAAAGACTTGCAAGGCCTCCGTTGACCATGTGTAAAATTGTCTAAGTTAATCTTTGGTCAATCTAGAAACAGCATCATCTATAATCTATTATTTGGCCATTAATTCCTTTGACTTCTGCTTGATGGTGATAACGCCTGACAACCATTACCATGGATACCAGAATAGTTCAAATTTTTGTGTGGAAACTTAATACTATTGTCGTTTTTACACAAGCTGCCAGTGGATATTATACTTAGGAGTTACATGTAAGTGTTCTTATCAAATGCCAAAGTTCTCTGAGGAACTGTTTTAATAATTTTTGTTTAAGTTTTAGTCTGTTTGAATTTTACATATACTTAGAGTATTTGTGCATTACTGTTGACCATGTGTTTAAGTCATTATTTTCTTGATCTGTGTTGTCTTACTTCATTTTATGTCCACCATCTTTCTTTTATGCCACTGTTCTTGGAAGCCTTTGAAGTTTTATTAGGGGCGAGCTGGATATGAAATAGACTGATGGGAAAATTCACCCAGTGAGTCGGCTCCTTGCACAGAGGGCAAGGAAACCTATAGCTTCACATATAAATATAGTAACCAATAAAACAGACACGGGTAATTTACAAAGAAATTGGCCACATTCTAATGCAGGCACCCTTTTGGTTGTACACAGACTATCCTTTGACTCCTCTTTTGTAGTCTTCACTCGGAATTCCGGTTTATTAAAAAAAAAGCCTACCAAAGTAAAATCCTGTCGATGGCATGGATGTTTTTCTCAACCCTTTGAAAAGAGCAATTATCTCGGAATTTAAGGTTGAATGTTGTTGTGTCATCTCTGACCCGTTGATGACAAGTAGATAATTGTGAAAAAAGAAAAAGTTTTGACGAGTGAAATCTGCTATGCTCTGTAGTATAATTTTTATTGTTTCCCCAAAGCCTGGTTATGTAGTCAGTCTTTTTTTTAAATCAAAAGAAAAACCTTAAAAATAAGTAGGTGATTCAACTGAAACCAAGAAAGGCTTAATATTTATAATATATTATTATAAGTTAATATAAAATCAAAGAAGTTCATTAGAAGACAATGCAGAATTAAAAACAAAATAGTTTGTCTTTGACAAGATCCTTTTTATTTAGAAAGCTTTAGAAAGGAACTCAAGTTTTTCATCTGTGGTATTAAATCTAACACTAGACTTTATGGGCATGTTTTGTCACCTATTAAGTATTAATGTATCAAATCAAACGCAATAAAACTTTAATTGACATTAGTGATATTTACAAAGGCTACTTATGCCAAGTATTAGACAAAAAAACTATTTGTTCTAAAAATTAACTATTCATTTTTTTATTGTCCATGTGTGAATTTAAGTTCTGGAGATATCAAAGTAAAAATCCCATTTGAAAAACTTTGAGAAATTAATGATATATGTATGATACATGTATTCAGTTATGCGTCGTGTTATTTGTGTGAAAATGAAAATAAAGCGTAACTTGAGTTTAACATAGCTTTAATTCATTGTACCAGAGTTCTATTCTTTATGAATGTACTTATTCAGACTTAAAGCCGGCATAATCGTTATTATACAATCTACACGGCAGTAGATTTATAAACTTATGGACGATATACATGTATTTATAGATGTTTAAAATGAGCAGTTTAAAGTTGTGATTAACCACAAGATGTTAAAGTCAATTCTGGAAGTCTATAATATGGTTATCAGTGTTTAAGCCTATGAGTCAGTCAGACTTTTGTTTTAATGTAGTCCAATTAACACTCAACAATTAACTTAATTTATTTTGACACAATGTAGTCGTTTAAAAAAGGCTCATAAACAATGGCGAAAATAAAGACTTGATGAGTCATAGAGCGTTTCACAATGGCTCTGTGTATTGGCCTAGCTTCCGGGAATTCCATCTGTGATTGCATTCTTTTACCCGACACATACCTGAAGTGAATGGAAAGTCATGTTTTAAAAATTCACCTGGAACTTTTTTTTTTTTTAAATTAAAGTTTGACACTTAAAGAATAGGTATGATTTGAACTGCCGTAAGCATCTCTGTTTAATTATGCTCTGAAATCATGTTATGTTCTTCATTTATTATAAGACAGTGCTGAGTATTGTTAATGAGAGGCGTTTGTTTAGATGATTAGATATTTTTCATCTCTTTGTTTCTCTGTCTGTCAGAATGGCTAACTGTCATTGTTCCCAAGTACAATGAGTGAGGCAGGTACTAGGAGAGACAATCTGGTTGCTCTTTCGCTTCTTGAGCGAAATCTCATAACGTCACAGATGGAAAAACTAGCTGGTTCAGGAGAAAATTCATAGACATACTATGTCCTACTAACTATTTAAGTGTTATTCTTTCATCCTGCCGAAGGCCCTCTGCCATAGTTTAGTTGTTAGCAGGAGGGAGTGGGGTTATGAGGTTTCTCTTGGTTTTCCATTGTGTTTAAATAGAGCAGAGTAATCATCCCTCATTGTCTAAGTGAAATACTCTTGAGTTTAATGTTCATTCCTAACCATAACAATAGATAATTTATCCTGTAGCAAGAAAACACTGTTCTCATATCAGAGGTTTAAGCTCAAATGGGTGCTTCCTGTTGCCCTTGTGTTCTCAAAGCTAAGGCCACCCAAGAATTTATATATGGATTATTTTGAATGATGTAGCTTTTAAAATTTCACATAGTTTTTTTTAATATTAATGATGAGTGGTATTCACATTAACTACTTTGTGTGTCATTCTGTAAACTTTGGTAAGTTGTTGACTTAAATATTTAAACATTTAGAGATGAGGTCAGAAGATGACCTGACTTGTCCTCTCTGGGGACAGAGGTTAGAGGTCAACCATGTGGCATTGTCCCACACCTGTCTGTCCTCTATTGTTATACACTTATAGTCTCAAAATAGTCTCGCTTCTCTTTACCCTTTTATGTTATTTGTACACCCATTGTGTGGGGCTAGCTTACTTTGAGTATAAGAGAACAATAGTAGCTGGGTGACAAAACCTCGATAAAATGACCCAAACAAAAAGAGTGTTTCATCCCAGTGAGCTCATTTGGCTTACCCCACTGGTCTCATATACACAAGGGGGGTTCAACACAACACTGTTGTCGCAGGCAACGGAATACTCCGGATACCATGCATTGTGTTCTTCTCGCGCCTTAAAGGGAGGTAATGTGCCTTTATTCTGGAGAATTAGAGCAGAACTAGAGACTTGCTACCGTCACATAGAACACGTTTTACTCAGACTGACCAGTTCCAACATCCAGCTCTTAGTGTTATGTTTTAATGGTGACCTTGAGATCAACAAGGCCTGTGAAGCAAATGCAAGAAAACATATAACAAACAAAAAAACTGAATTAAAATCTAACCATACACAACAATTCTGACTTATTAAATGTAACAAACATATAAATACTTAAGTACTGTTTAAGTATGAATTATCATCATGTAGGTTCATTTTCATATCAAATAAAACTTAATATTTATTGAGGATATCCAGGGAAGATAA
Organism: Mopalia kennerleyi; assembly: GCA_034783855.1. Classification (NCBI taxonomy): domain Eukaryota; kingdom Metazoa; phylum Mollusca; class Polyplacophora; order Chitonida; family Mopaliidae; genus Mopalia; species Mopalia kennerleyi. The sequence goes on from JAVFBX010183559.1 coordinate 13,852, forward strand.
ACAGTGTTATTTAATTTTAATATCATCCCCATTAAATAATAATATATTTCTTATATATTTCTATAATTAATTGGAGGGTTTAATTGAGAGTTTCCTGTTGCTCCTGTGCTCTCAGAGCCATGGGGCAACTCAAAACTCATCGTGTGCATTGCGTCTTACGATTGTGCAGTTTTGTCATTTTTTGTATCCGGTGACAAGACTGGTTTTGTTCACCAATTAGGCTCGTCCACTGTCAAATGAGTGAAATAATTTTAATAACAGTGTTAAACCCTCATCAAACAAACTTACAAATATCAGTAATACTTATATAGTGTTGTATTAGGTTGAATTAAATATTGAATAAATTAAAGCACTAAC
>JAVFBX010183570.1:0-14206 GCA_034783855.1 Mopalia kennerleyi
TTATTTCACTCAGATAATGGTATGTCAGACCAATGGGTGAAAGAAACCATCCCAGAACAACAAAGTAAGAACTTTTCTTATTTGCACAAAAAAACCATCCTAGATGTCACTGAACAACAAAGTAAGAAGTTTCTTATTTGGGCATAATTAAATTAATTTTGACACAGATCCATTTATTTGAACTTCTCCTCATCAAATATTATCCAACTAGCACAAATGTTTTCAAGATTACATGTGAATGCATGTTTTCACGACAAGTAAACTAAATGCATTACGAAAACTAGACCAAAATATTCCTCTAAACATTCTGTGTTGAATGATCAGTCATAAATTTGAATATCAAAAACTAGTGATACAATCAATATTGACATATACAAATTGAAACTTTTATGGAGTAATTTTTTAAGTGGATTCGCATCCATTTGGAATGTCGTTCTTCATGAAAGCTTTAACTAAACACAGAAAAATAAATTAAAAAATTAAAATTAAGTTACTGACCTTTCACATCAATCTCACAGCTGGTACTGGCGCTTCCTAACGAGTTAGTTCCCACACATTCATAGCTGCCTTTATCAGACAAAGCCACTGATTTTAACTCTAGTCTGGCTATATCATCTTTATATGAGGGTTTACAGGAACTTGTCTCAAAGAGTTGTCTCCCATTATGCAACCATTTCACACTAGGGGGTGGCTCACCAGATATTCTGCACAACATTTTGAAAGGTTTTCCAACAGTAGCTGCACAGTTGAAAAGTGGATTTAAAATATCAGGAGGACATCCGACTTCTGTAAAAGAAAATGGTAATATAGTTTCAATTAGTTTTCAAAACTGTTACATTTCAAATAATGTCTTAAACAGTCAATTTTTTTACAAATATTTCTTTACATTCCGTCTACCTCACTCATACAATGGCAGTTGTATGATTGATCCACACATAAATTGATATTTAAATGGATTTGTTTGTTTGTTTGGGTTTTAACGTCGTACCCAAGGGTATTTTACCTTATATGACAACAGATTGTCTACTTCACAATTTTCCTTGCCTAATAATGGTGGATAACTGTGAAGAAACCTTGTAAAAACCACCCCCGCAATTGCTGGAGCCAAATAGTGTAACTCACTCTTATACCTGAGGGTTGACAGAGGGACTCGATCCTGCACATCCAAGTAGGCTTAAGTAAGTGCACTCGCCTACCACTAAGCCACGGCTGCAGGCCCAGGGCAAGGGAAGCTCCACACACCAATCGATGACCCCTTATTTCAATCCCTGAACAGTGTTTTAATTTTTTTTTTATAATGTTCCACGTTACCTGTAACAGTTAACTGGCAGATTGTGCTAGCTTCTCCAGCAGAGTTTTTCACCGAGCAGGAATACTGTCCCGCGTCATCTAATGTTGCATCGTTAATCATCAGTTCAGCCGTCCCAGAATGCACTTTGATTCTGTAGCGCCCCGTCTCTTTTATTCTGGTGCCTTCCTTATGCCATATAATATCCCCAACGCCCTTAAATTTGCATTTCAAAGTAACGGAGTCGCCGGGGGTGATGTCAACGTCCTCCAATGCATCTCTGATTGACGGGACATCTTCAAGACGTGGAGCTGGAATAAAAGGAAACATGGAAATAAAATAACCTTAATTTCCCCATGAGTAAATATCTAGGTCATTGATTCTTGAATTTGATTTGTTGATAAGAATATCCTATAATCCAATGAAAATTCATTGGGTGACTCTTAGGAAGATCAGTAGATCGACGCACTTACCACTGAGCCACCAGAGCTTAACTGATATGTTTGTTTGATTGATTGGGGTTTAAAGTCGTATTCAAGTTTGATTTAAAGCAGGTACATGTTCTAACAGAAATTGCGACAGAATGTCCACTTAACAATGTTCCTGGCCTAATTATGGTGGAAAACCGGGAAGAAACCTCGTAAAAACCACCCCCGCGATTGCCGGACTCACTCATATACCTGAGGGTCGACAGATGGACTCGATCCTGTGAACGGCAAATCGAAGTTGGCTTCAGTAAGCGCGCTCGCTAACCACTAAGCCACGACCGTGGGCCTACATCAAAGTAGGTTTAGTAGTTAAGAGACATTAACCACTAAGCCATGTTAGCATGTCACAGGTCACATTTAATGACCTTTGAGCTTTGACCTTAAAGTTTCATTTAAAGCAGAAATCGCTTACCTTCAATATGAAGTTTGCATCTTGTCTCAGCAGTACCATGTCGATTTTTAAACACACATCTATAGATGCCTTCATCATCAGCAAAAACTTCTGTGATTGTCAAGGTCGCTTTCGCGCCATCGAATGCAGGTTTAAAATAAGCAGTCTCCGTGACAACGGATTTCCCAGAGTACCATGTGACCTCAGGTGTAGGAATTGCTTTTCCTTCACACTGAAGAGTTGCTTTGGTTCCAACCATGACATATTGGTCAGCCAAGGCTTGAACAATATCAGGAATTCCTGCAATTCCAGAACCTTTAAACAAAATCAGAACATTGACAAGGGGAGGTAAAGAGGGAGTAATAAAACTCTCTGTGGAACAAGAATAGATTTGTTTGTTTGTTTGTTTGTTTGATTGAGGTTTAACGTCGTTCTCAAGGGTATTTCACTTATATGACGACGGATTGTCCACTTCACACTGTTCCTCGCCCTATTGTGATGGAAAACCAGGAGGAAACCTCGTTAAAACCACCCCCGCGATTGCCGGAGCCACATCTTGTGACTCACTCATATACCTGAGGGTCGAAAGATGGACTCGATCCTGTGAACGGTAAATCGAAGCAGGCGTGAGAACACTGGTATATAGAGAAGGGGCACTAGTATAGTGGGAGACCGGTGGATTAGGGGACAATGATAGAGAAGGGAGCTGTGGAACAGAAAGGAGCAGTGATAGAGAAAATGAGATTGGGTATGGAAGAGGCACTGGTAGAGAAGAGGGCATTGATAGAATGGAGACAGGCAAGGGGAGCTGATAGAGAACGGGCGTGGGAGGGGAGAAGAGAAGGTGTCACCCTTAGATAGTGCGCTGGTACTTCCCAACAATAATACCCCACAGCGATGCTTTTTAGCAAAATCTTAGCCAATGGACTTGCGCAGTCCTGAGTAAAATACGCGTTTTTTTATCAGGGCTTTTTTCACAAAAAGGTTGTAATCACAGGAGACGTATTTAGACATAGATCTGTAAAGTTTATAACACTGTTGTAATTTTTACGGGTGCTTTTTATCATTGCCTTTTTTCACAAAAGGTTTTCAACACAGTATACATATTTAGACATTATAGATCTTTTAAATTTCAAGTCTAACACTGTTGTAATTTTTAATTGTAGAGAAAGAAAATTGCGCTTACCTATGTATAGGCCTACAATTACTGATGGTCCTTTCTTTATATCCGCTGACAAAAGAATCTCCGTTTCTCGAGGAATGTCAAAACAGGGTGTAGTTTTACACATCCAATTAATATATTCCTTTTAGTTTTTTCTTGTCTACATCTCCATGCCCACTTTGATTGGTTACATCGTGGGGGTTTTGTCAGACAGCCAGTCAAACGACCGCGTCTGTGGAGTCGATTAAACAATCGAGTTTTATCGGCGGATAAAAACAAAAGCATTTATATAAATAGCCGTTATCAAAAAGTGCATATTATATTAACAAATTTTATTTCCTAATTGCGAAAACATCAATTAGGTCCCGTAAATGACTACTTTCCCAAGATTTTTGTCTTCAAATTGACATCTTCTCTAACATTTTTTTCATGTTAATTAACTGATTAAAAATTAAAATTTTGCCGTTAAAAATTACTCACTTTAAAATATGTGACAACATTTCAGATATATGGATAATAAAATAATATCAGTAGGTGTCTAACAGTGGGCATGAGTTGTCGTTGACTGGATACACATAAAGGTATGGCATTTGTTTTCATGTATGTACTCCACGTTTAAACACAATGCCTTCACACGCCTGTGTCCACCTAAAAAGTCGAGCGTTGAAATAAAATTTTTAATCCTGATTGTCTTTAAGTGCATTTATTATTGAACGACGATTTCTCATCATTACTGGGGGATTTTTTTGTCGACGAAAACCCTCTGAAAATAAACGTTCTTTACAGACCTGCTTATTATTTTCTTTTCAGGATTTTAAAGATAACTTATAGACAATAGTCCGATAAAAGCCATGAAATCGGTGCTTTTGATTTTGGCCTTGGTGTCAGCGGTGGAATGCTTCTTGTATGCAAATGACCAGGCGGTCATCAACACAACTGGTGGTCAACTCCAGGGTGTCAAACGTCACGTGGAAAGTGTCAATCAGGATGTATTCAAATTTCTCGGAATTCCATATGCGAAGCCCCCAGTTGGCTCTTTGCGGTTTCGACCTCCGGAGCGAATGCCGTATCAAGAAGGCATTTTCGAAGCATCAAGTCTTGGGTCACTTTGTCCACAAGATCTGTCCTGGATGCCTCAGCTAGGCCTGACCATTCCAAACTTGACCCTTAGCGAAGACTGCTTGAATTTGAACGTTTTTGTTCCCGCTAAGTTACCTACCGATGGTCAACCTCTGGCCACTATGGTATGGTTACACGGAGGAGGCTTAATCGCCGGACCTTCGAGTATTTTTGATCCAAGCGTTCTTGTAACAATTGGCAACGTTATCGTAGTCACGCTTAACTATCGAATCGGCGTTCTTGGTTTCCTTACCAACGAGGACAAAAGTTGCCCAGGAAACTACGGAATTTGGGACCAACGCCTTGCATTGGTGTGGGTCCACAACAACATTGCGAATTTCGGAGGGGATCCATCGAAGGTTACTTTATTCGGGGAATCTTCCGGTGCTATGAGTGTCTCACTACACACTTTGCTCCCGAGGAATGTTGGTCTGTTTCAGCACGCGATTTCGGAGAGTGGAAGCGCTTTGATACCAGGTACGCTCATCGAGAGTCCCAAGTCTTGGTTTAACCTGTTTGCGCAGAGGATTAAATGTGACGACGGTAATGGCACTAAGACCTTCCTCCACATCATGGAATGCTTGCGCTCAAAATCGCATCAGGAAATTTTGCAGATACAATTGACCTTAGCTCGAGAAGCCACGGAGTTTCTCCTGTTCCCTGCGATAGGGAAACTACAATGGGGCCCATGGGTTGATGGAGACCTTATTCCGCAAGAACCTGCCAAGATCATCCAAAGTATCAGCGAAGGCAGTCTGAACCTGACAATACCACTGCCTGACGTTGACATTATCATGGGTGTCAACAGCCAAGAAGGAGCTCTATTTTACCTGCAGCAGTTATTCGCCTATTCGGCTATAAACGGTATCAACAAAACCTCTATTGGTCTCCCGGATGACATGTACAGGGCTTTCATGCGATCCGTCGTCAGCTCCGTCACCGGTAACAAGCAATCCGCCTTCGCAGACATGTACGAGGTTGCCATCGACCACGAGTACCGAATCGTCAGGACGAAAGACGAAACCGATATCAACCGAGCTGTACGATTTAGCAACGTCCTGTCTGATTTGACTTTCAACATGGGTGTCGTGTCATTCGCAAGAGTCCACGCAAATCTCAACGACGAAAGCTTGTTGAAGACCAACAGAGCGAAGACTTTCTTCTACTATTTCGATCACCGGGGGAGCTGGCAATCGAAGGAACCGTGGAGAACCGGCGCAGATCATGGCGACGATTTGTACTTTGTGTTCGGACAGCCTTACGATCTCGGACTTGGGTCTACAAGCGCCGAGAAGAGCCTCAGCGCCGCCATGATGACAATGTGGAGTAACTTCGCCAAATCCGGGTAGGTCTAACCTGTTATTTAACGGATAAGTAAATTATCCGGGGACCCATTTGAAAAAGAAAGTTAAGGATACTCTCCCCCCCCCCCCGACACACACACATCAGCTCAAAATTTGCGATTTTTTAATCATTGCATATTCAAAACGTTGAGATAGTGATCTTTATCCTAGAGAAGACCCACTAAAACTTTAATTAGAGGACCCTTAACTTTGATGATAAAACTTGGCTGTTATTCTACCTACATAACTGATATTTGGCACATTTTATCTTAACATATACAACTTAAAAACAGTCATTCTGATTTTTAATATCTTTTTTCATTGTTAAGATATAGTTATGAGAAGTAAAAATTTCACTATTTTGACTAGTTTGTTTTATTTTTATACTCCCGATAAAAATCGGTCGTCTTATGGTATGATCAGCGTCCGTCCGTCCGTCCGGATGGCTCCAATCCGTTTCCGTATCAGAACTAGAGAACTATTAGGCCAATCTTTATGAAACTTGGTAGGCACATTAACCATGAACTGTAGTTGTGCCTTTTGCTATTACGAATTCATCATTTTAAAAATCTGTCAGTCTGTCTGTCCGTTCGTCCGGATGGCTCCAATCCGTTTTCAGAGCAGAACTCAAAACTATTTAAGGCCAATCTTTATGAAAATTCGTAGGCACATTAACTGGAGTTGTGCTTTTTTCTATTAGGGATTCATCAGTTTAAAAATCTGTCCGTTCGTCCGGATGGCTCCAATCGGTCTCTGGAGCAGAACTCGAAATCTATAAAGCCAATCTTTATGACACCTGGTAGACACATTAACCACTAACTGTAGTTGTGCTTTGTGGTATTACGGATTCATTATTTTAAAAATCAGTCCATATGGCTCCAATCCGTTTCCGGAGCAGAACTCAAAAACCACAAAGCCAATCTTCATGAAACTTGGTTGGCACATTAACCATTAATTGTTGTTGTGCCGTTTGCTATCACAGATTCTTCATTTTAAAAATCAGTCCATCTGTCTGTCTGTTCGTCCGGATGGCTCCAATTCATTTCCGAAGCAGAACTCGAAAAACTATGAAGCCAATCTTTATGAAACTTAGTAGGCACGTTAACCATTAACTGTAGTTGTGCCTTTTGCTATACGGATTCATCATTTTAAAAATCAGTCCGTCCGTCTGGCTTCCGGAGCAAAAATCGAAAACAATAAGGCCTATCTTTGAGAGAGTTGATAAGACACATTCACCATCGATTGTAGTTGTACCTTTTGCTACAACGGATTCACCATTTTTATTTTATAGTTTTCTTGTTTCTATGGATACAAAGTTAAACTTTGCCTTAATCATAAGTCCGTCTGTCCGGATCGCTCCAAATCGTTACCAAATACATTAACACTGTATTAAAAAACCCAATTTCCCTCTGTTTTGCATTCTTCCTTGGAACATGGCATGATGCATGCCATTATCTGAAAGGTCTTGGGTTACCATGGTCACCCCACGAAGGCGTATGTTAGGTTTACTATAACTCTTGCTGACCTGTACCACAATATTGCAAGAAAACTAAGACAACTAGGAAAAAAGTGAATTACCATTTTTTGGTTCATATAATGTATTATACGTTGATATAAATGGTATAATAGAAGTAGCAATTTATAAAAAGAGGTAGCAAGAATCGTCGTGGACAGAAAATCACTTGCAATTAGTCACCGACGGACGGATAATCGTTCGTGTGCAGCAGGCATAATATCTGCCTCCAATCCCGAATAAGACAAACGAACATATTCGATTCTTAATCAACAGTGTTTTCGTTATTTTAGGATAATCTGTTTTTTTTTTTAAATTACTTTCAATTCATTTATTCACTTGCAGGGACCCCAACCAGCCAACCCAAATCCAGTTTCCCTCGACTTGGCCACAGTTTTCCATCGAGGGCGAGGAATATCTTATGCTGCGTGATGATTACACCAGCGTACATCCTGTCGGCAGACAACTTCATAAATCGCGCATTTATTTCTGGACGGACTACTTTCCCCGTTTACGTGATGCTGCTCCAAAAACGTGCTCTCCGTCACAGAAGTAACGACGAAGCCTACTCTTTTTAGTCCACTCCAACGATAGTTTTTGTTTATAATTCATTTTATAAATATAGTGTTGCTTAACTGCAAGTCTCGTTTGAAGATTTTATTCTGCAAAATCCGTGAATTTGTTAAAATTCGATTTTAAACATGCCACCGGTCCATAAATCTGTTATGCCCTGTATATAACAAACTTGGTGAAATACAATCTTATTCTTTGCTTAATATAACAAAGCTTAATTCCAAGTCAATCTGTGAATTTATTTTTCTACTTATCGTGTGAATTAACAACATATATACAGGCATGAATATTGTAAACTGATGAAATAGAGGCCATTTTGTTTAACAGAATTCGGTGAAATTCAATCCCGTCCGTCGTCTTAACAAGTAGGTCCTACATATCAAGTTTGAAGTTTATCGGTATATCTGTTTTCCAGCTGTAGCGAGTTCACAAATGGGCAACCGGATGCCGCGGATCTGTTTGACTGGGATTTAACGCCGTATTTAATTTTTTTCATCATATGACAGCTAACCCGTCGAATGGGTGAAGGAAACCCCATATACTCACTCATATACCAGAGCATCTTCTCTAGCCAAGGGTTTTATATCCGAGCAACTCTGAATTACAACCCTTGGCAGATAATTAGGGTAAAATGTTTGTTTGTTTGTTTCATTGGGGTTTAACGTCGTACTCAAGGGTATTTCACTTATATGACGACGTGCCAGTCCAATGGGTGAAGGAAACCACAGTCGACATCTCTGGCAACAAACAAAGACAGGACGAGACAAACACAGGACTAACATGCAGGACGCAATACAGACACCACAAACAGATCAGCTTCATGCACCCCTTTAGCTCTGAGAACACCAGGGCAACATGAAGCTCCCTCCAACCGCCCGCCGGGTATAATGGGACTCGGCTTCCAAGCGATTGATTGAATGCGTGGGAACTTCTACGCATCCAATAAGATATTTCAAACTTGTTGGGGGGTATTCAACCAACTCAGTGAAATTATTCGATATGTACCTACCGCTACAGACACCAAATCACTGTATATATGGCAACACTGCTATACAAAGTTAAACAAACTGTCAAAACTGCAGTACGACATTCAACATAGGTTATCTACGCTGGTTGGATGTAACTGTAAACAAGTTGAGTTAACTATAACCTTGATCATTTTATCCGCCAGGTGGCGTAGCTGAAACACTCGTTGTACATCAATTATCTGCCAAGGGTTGTAATGCAGAGTTGCTCGGATATAAAACCCATGGCTAGAGAAGATGGTATCAATAGAGCAATTAATATTCCAATTAATCAATAAATAAATCAACCAATCAATCGATTCTACAACTAAACTTAACGATCTAAAATTACAATGCAGATAACCGCTGTTTATATAACGTCTTTTTCTACAAGTAGGTACGCTATTTCCCTACATATATATAGTATAAATATAGGCCGTTCACTAAAACGATCCCGTCTGAGCTCAGCACAACAAATTACATGCTAGTACATTAGGCGATTTTCTTGACATTTCCATTGTTTATACAGTTGTATTTATAGAAGGAATTCAGATCCTGTAGGTGTGGTGAATTGGCACTAGTATATAATATCTTATGCTGTATTATATATGATGCTGTAGCTCAGTCGGTTAAAGAGCTGGCCCTGATATCCAGAGACCAGAGTTCGAATCCTGGTTGAGGAAAGCTAAATGATCTTTCTCTATATAAATAAAAGTGCACGATGCTATTAACCTATTATCGACTTTTCATAGCATTGTATACCCTCCACATATACATGCCTATATCAAAATCTCTTAGACAAAATTGCATTCTATTCAAATTGCCCGATAAATTTTATCCTCTACAAGTTTACAAAAGGATATTGACGAATCCTACCTTTTTATTTATTGACTGATTGATTGGTGCTTTACGCCGTGGTTAAGAGTATTTCACTAATATGAAGTTGGTGTATTACAACTATAATTGACACTTGCACAACCAACGAACATGACGTAGTCTGATACTGTCGAAAAGTAAATATTTCAAAGACAGCACTGCTATACTGTTCAAATCAGCTTTATTAAATATACTTTGTTTCATATTTTTTAAAGACTCAAAAATGTTTATTACTCGTACGAAACAAACATTCTTGAGATTGCTATTGTGGTAAATCAGGAACTTCTAATTCAAAAACACAATTCAATTCCTTTTCAGATAATTAATATGTTTAACAGACTAACAATTCACAGCATCGTGATTTTAACAATTGTTTTATAAATGACATAGGCCTACAGATCAAGAGATTAAAAGAAACACCGTTAACTTACAATGATTCCGGACCAATAAGGCGATTCTCTTTGCCTGAGTGAAGGCGTGTGGACCCGCAGATATAATCCAAGACACGTCAGTACAATGCCGAACAAACATTGAAGCAACGCCAAACAAAAGTGTATCTTGCATATGCCAATTATTTTTGTACACTTGTTGGATGGTGGTGACTCTTCGATAAAGTTTGACGAAGTTGTCGAAAGGCTCGGACAGTAGGACGGCTGCTCCAGGCTATTTTCTTCCTCCATTACCCCGTCAAACCATCACTGATACAGGCAGATAACCATCCCCTTGTATCATCATGACCCGTCGACCCTTAAGCCAAATATATGGCCTGTACATATGTTAACGGGGCACCCTCTTCCAGAATGCTGTTATACCATTCGTATGGTGTAGCCACTAGTCCCGCTGTTTGCACACCTATTCTTGTCGGTATTCAGGGTACATTTTTGTATGGTATAAGAGTTTGTACTATATTAGTGTTAGCGTGTGACAGAACTGAATTCCAGTCTTAGTGTAACTCTTATCTACTAAAAAAAACCACTAAGGCTTATACAGAGGCTTAAGTAGTTGGAATTTTGCCACATCCATTAAACAGACACGAAACGTTGTCTTCATCCACACCGGGCAGTCTGACCATCTGACACATGCAAATATCAGCCACGTGCCATTGATGTTCATTTCTGCGCGCCCGTGGAAATGAACCTCAGCAGGCCGGTGTGGCGGAAATGAAATCCCTTAAAATTTTTTAAATTCGAACAACCATTCAAAAGTATATGCCTAGCCTATAGGCCTACATGCGTGGAATATAATGGAATTCTGCCCATTACAGTCAAATATTATTTTAATACCAGCTCGCTGGTCCGTTTTTAGTATTTGTTAATCCCCATGCAGAGCGGGGTAAGAGAAGTGTTAATTAAAATATCTTGACGGATAAGGTGTTCAGTAATTAGACACAGGTGTTTTCCTGTCGACTCTCAGGCTATCTGAAGCCCCTCGAAGCGTCGAATGTAGTTTATTTATAGACATATAGATTATTACCGATACAACCCTACAGTTTGACAAATAAAGAAGATATTTGTTTTCTTCCGTATGGGTCGAATAACGCATCAAAAATAACAATCGCAATGTACGGTGGTCCAAATATTCCACTTTCAATGTTATTGCCACATTAGTTATGATATTATTAATTTCCACCCAGGCGAAAATACTTTTCAACCTGGTGCTAATGTTCTCACCTGGGTGAAAATTGCGTGCTACAGGTAAGAGGTATAGGTAATTTATTTTCTTCCTAAGCCAATTATCTTCCACATTTAGTGTCTTCCTGCTCAAATTATCTCCCTAGACGTATTGTTTTCCTACACCAATTATTTTCCACATTTTTTATCTCCTACATCAATTATCTTACACATTTTTTACCTTTCTATATATATATCAATTATCTTACACATTTTTTACCTTTCTATATATATCAATTAACTTACACATTTTTTACCTTTCTATATATATCAATTATCTTTCACATTTTTTACCTTCCTATACCACTAATCTTCCACATTTTTTATCTTCCTACACCAATTCTCTTCCACATTTTTATCCTTCCTACACCAAGTATCTTTCACATTTTTTACCTTTCTACATCAATTATCTTCCGACACCAAGTATCTTCCGCATTTTTATCTATCCTGCACCAATTATCTTCCACAAGTTTTACCTTCCTACACCAATTATCTTCCACATGTTTTACCTTCATACACCAATTATCTTCCACATGTTTAACCTTCCTACACCAATAATCTTCCACATTTTTATCCTTCCTACACCAATTATCTTCCACGTTATTTTTACCTTCCTACACCATTTATCTTCTGCATTTGTTTTACCTTCCTGCACCAATTATTTTCCACATTTTTATCTCCTACATCAATTATCTTACACATTTTTACCTTTCTATATAGATCAATTATCTTTCACATTTTTTACCTTTCTATATCAATTATCGTCCACATTTTTCATCTTCCGACACCAAGTATCTTCCGCATTTTAATCCTTCCTACACCAATTATCTTCCACATTTTTATCTTCCTACACCAATTCTCTTCCACATTTTTATCCTTCCTACACCAATTATCTTTTACATTTTTTACCTTTCTACATCAATTATCTTCCGACACCAAGTATCTTCCGCATGTTTATCCTTCTAACACCAATTATATTCCACATTTGTTACCTTTCTACACCAATTCTCTTCCATATTTTTATCCTTCCTGCACCAATTATCTTCCGCTTTTTAATCCTCCCTACACCAATTATCTTCTACATGTTTCATCTTCCTACACCAATTCTCTTCCATATTTTTATCCTTCCTGCACCAATTATTTTCCACATTAATTGTCTTCCTATTCCAATTATTTTCCACATTTACTGTCTTCCTACACGAATTATCTTCCCCATTTATTGTCTTCTGACACCAATTATCTTCCACATTTTTTTACCTTCCTACACCAATTATTTTCCACATTTATTGTTTTCCCACACCAATATGTAAACTCCTTTTACACCAATGCTGTTTACCAGCATTTGCTATCTTCTTAAATTTATAATCTTCCTGCACCCATGGTTTGCCAGCATCTATTATCTTCACGTTTACCATTGATGCAAGGATATGTTTTTTTTATAGGATAAAAAGGTAATGAAATATGGGCTTTGTGTCGAGAAGATTAAACAAGTTCAGTTCACTGGTTAGTTGGGATGGAGTAAATCATGAAGGTTAAAGCGCATGTTTTCGAAGGTCCATGGGGTTATGGCAGCGTACGTTATTGCGAAAGTACGTTTTAATTTGATTGATAGTCCTACATAGCCCATCTGTTGTCTGTACATACAATTCCACGAGATACGTAACTTCACCTGGAGCGCTTAATATTCTCCTTGGCTTATAACTACATATAGTAGGTTTGAAACCTCTCTCATATTTTATTTTTGTACTCCCAGATGCGCTATCATTATATGCACGTATATGCTAGCACAATGCATTGTCATAGGGCTAATTCCTACGTCCAAGTCTTACGTCCTGTCAATAGAAACCCATGGTGAAGGATGGAAATCGATCTGCCGCTATCGCCGGCCTCTCACAACATAAATATCTGATTTTTCTTTGGGATACTATAGACAGAAATAATAACTTTCCTCACGTTTAAATAAAGTTTTATTCGAATTTCTCGCACGAATTTATAAGTTTATCCCTTTGCAAAAATAAATTTGAAAATCGTCGAGAAACAAATATTTTAGGTGGCCTGGGGTAAAATATTAGTCATTGTATTTAGTATATCAAAAACAAACCAAACACGGCATCAAAGCTATAGCTAGAAATTTCAACGGTCATAACATGTCAAGATTTGTATAGGGAACTCCAAAAGGACCAATTAAGGGATGTGCCAGGTGTTTTTGTCCAACGAAAGTTTGGGAGGGAGCTGTGGAGCCAAACGTTAATATTACGGCTTATGGCAAATTAATAGTGGTCTTGCGCCAGCTGCTAGCAAGAATGGGGAGACTAGATTCGGGTATCGTCAATGCAGTCTTACGCTTTATTAACGGGGCCTCCATAGGAAGCGGGGGTGCATGGGTGTATAGGACTGGCTGCTTCTGACTACCCCGTAGAGCTGCCCCTGATGTTTGTACAACCATTAACATGATAAAAGGTTGCTCTATTTAACATCAAAAGTGCCTTAATCACTGACCTAATTAAATAGGTATTTATATAGGTAAGTACAATCTAATTAAAATCAGATCTCAATATAGCGACAACCAAAACACGGGGAGCATTTTTGAGATCTGATTTTAATTAGATCGCCCTACTAATGCTGTTCAATTAGGTCAAGCTAACTGGGGTTTAAGGAAGGTCACAGTTTCAGCTGTCCAATAATAACACAGATAACACGGAGCCGTGGTAAACAACGAATTCAGCCAAAACAAGCAGAAGTTGTCAGATTTTCATCTGTGTTAATGTTGTAAGCCGCA
>JAVFBX010183581.1:0-14206 GCA_034783855.1 Mopalia kennerleyi
TACTTATCAACCACTATCTGAATGTAATCAAATACATTCACTATCTGTTAGGGCTGATAAATACAGAAAACCCTACTTATCAACCACTATCTGAATGTAATCAAATACATTCACTATCTGTTAGGGCTGATAAATTCAGAAAACCCTACTTATCAACCACTATCTGAATGTAATCAAATACATTCACTATCTGTTAGGGCTGATAAATACAGAAAACCCTACTAACTAACCACCATATGGTTATCAGATCACTTTTTTTGTGGAGATGACCCAATTGAAGCTTGCATGCAGCTTCTGCAGCACTCTAATAGCGGAGTTTAATAGATCCATTGTTTCTCAAAATGTGTTTGTTTAATGGGGTTTAACGCCATACTTATTCCACTCTTACAATGGCCTGCCAGCCCAATGGGTGAAGGAAATCACTCTAGAAGCCACTCGCAACAAACAATGACAAATACAGGATGTAATTCAAAGACACTACAAACATATCTACTTCACGTTGCCCCTTTGCCCTGAGGGCACTAGAGTAACTAGAAGCTCCCTCCCAAACCTCCCTCTTTTAACATTTGTAAAGGACACTGATATTAAATAACATTAAGCCTGACAGTTTCGAAACACTTCCTTCGTTTCTACACATACCTTTTTCTTCAGCATGTTAAAGTTGTCAATAATGACACCAATAAACAGGTTCAGCGTGAAGAATGATCCAAAGATAATAAAGATGACAAAGAATAAATATGACAATAGATTGTTTTCTCTCTTTGGCTGGATATCAACCTAAATATAAAACAGAAAATATTCAATTGATTAGTGATCTCATAAATTAATAGATACATATCTTTTTTTAAAATACTACAATTCAGTTACTGGTAGGATTTTCTCAAAACAAAATGAACAAACAGATGTTAAATTGAACTTAATATAGAAAAGGTAAAGAGTCTGATATAAATGGTATTACTTTAGAACACCATGCATATACAATGGGAATACAGATGAAGACATTATGGCTCACTTTCAAATGCAAAATATTACATACAATAAAAAATACTTTTTCTTTAACACTTGTTTGTTTGCATGATTAAGGTGTATGTGGTATTTTAGGACATCGTGACAGTCCATTGACCCATTTTAGACATCACTGGCAACAAACGAGATAACAAGATTATGCAGATCTAATGTGGCCCACCAGTTCGGCTTTGTGGTGCCCTTGCACTCTTAGAGGAAAACCAAAACAATAAGTTCCCTCTAAAGACCGGGTGTATTCATGAAAATTGGCAGTAGAACAACATATAGACTATACATACGCCTGCTATATCTACAGCATCCACCATGACTTCAATCCAACCCTCAAAGGTGGCCTACAATATAATATGAAGAATGTTGTAATAATAATGCA
Source organism: Mopalia kennerleyi (assembly GCA_034783855.1). Lineage (NCBI taxonomy): Eukaryota > Metazoa > Mollusca > Polyplacophora > Chitonida > Mopaliidae > Mopalia > Mopalia kennerleyi. The sequence continues at coordinate 1,397 of JAVFBX010183581.1, forward strand.
GATTAAAACTGCCCCCATAGACTCTGATTAGAATTGGTTACATATGCTAAATTTTAAGCTGTGGAGCTGTGGCAGACTTGCTCAATCTGAAAGAAATTTATGCATAGGATAAACTGTATTACAATAATTGTTTTACCAATATGTGTATTTTCTGCTTTTACAACTTTCTATTTAACTTTTTTCCATTGAATTGTGACATGTATTTTCTTTATTTATAAAATACATATAAAAGAGATAGATTTTCTCCTGGTTTTCTTCTAGTTTTTGCTTTGGTAGATTTAAGATTTGGGAAAATGAAATCTCCTTTTGTGTATAAACATATCATATGGTTGAGGTGCTTATGTATTCAATGTACATGGAAATTATTTTAAAATACATAAATTAGGTGTAGAAAATACTCCAAAATACTCCTAGTAGGTAGGTTTAGCTGTGGTACAATATGCTGCACATATCTTCTTTTTTACTAACATCAACAAACTTTGAAAAAAGAAGCTTACCACCTGAAGGAGTGCCAGATAGCCCTGGAAGACATTGTCGAAGTTGATTTTGGAGTTAACCCATTGATAGCCTCCCGCCAAGCAGCTGGCTTTGTTTGGAACTATAGAGGCATCAAATCGAACTCCACTTGCATCCACACATTTAAAAAACTGCCCAGCGAAAAACTGCACTCCCATAATACTAAAGATGAGCCAGAAGACAATACAAACAACCAGGACGTTGAAAATAGATGGAATGGCCATCATCAAGGCATTCACCACAATCTGAATAAATAAACACAAAAATAGTTGTAATTCAGTGTTTAATACATACCCAATCATATCAACTAGGAACAACAGAATTAGTTTTAAGTTAAAACATAGCAGACAGCAGCATAACATGGATTCAGATTTCGTCTCCTTACCTCGATATAAACATTAAGACTTTATTCTTTGATGTATTAATTGTTCTCTATTTATCACATGATCATTTCATTAGTACCAATAACACTACATGTATAATACAGGGATAAGAAACATCGCTTCCCTCGAATCAGCGATGTGTAAATGTGTTACTCAGCTAGCAGGTTATACATAAAATCGCTTACTTTTAAGGCTATATTTTGTAGGAAAGCACATCATTTGCTGTAGTTTCATAACAATGATTAGTTAAATAATATCCATTCAAAAGAAATCCATTTCCAATAAACATGATCGCAGTGTGGGTTAAAAGGCTTTATGTTCACAAAACTGGTTATCTTTGCAACACAAAGCAAATTGCAGAGCCACCATCTTGGCTGCTTGCTGTTATCATGAACAGATTCATGCTTAAATTCAGCTCTACAACCCTTTTTAAGTGAAGTTTCATTCATATTTCATGCATTCACTACCTCTCTGTGTTTGACTATTAATTGTGTAATCTCTGTTACTCACTAGAATGGGACAATGTGTGGCTGCTGTAGGGACATGCCAGCCACTGATTTGAAGAGAAGCCATGTTTCTTATCTCTCTATGCTTATCCCAGATAATACTAAAGAGAGCTACAGCATTACTTATCTACAACAGCTTTCTAACTCGATTAACACATGTAGCATGAGTAAAGTTACATTAAAGTCCTGACCGACAAAATGATAAATTAGTTAGAAGTCATTTGACAAGCATAAAATGATTAGGTTCAAAGAATAAACAAGATCATCAATGTGCAAGATAGAAGCTTGAAACACTGAGAAAAAAAATAATAATGTGAGAGATAGAATATGTCACATAATAAATGGTATTCAGTGAAAACATGCAACACTCCAATATAATACACAATTTTGGTTTTAATTGAAGAGCTATGTGAGGAAATTATTTATGGAGTAAGATTTCTAACTATAACATAAACTGCTCTGGATTGTATACAAAACAAGAGGTGAGTGTGACACACTTAAACCCTATCGGAAGTACTCTATCAATGATGGAGTTAGGAGAAACAAGCTAAAATAGCCACTATATCCAATAGTGCAATTTCATGGTTATTCAACCCGAAATTTGATTGGAGTGACCCCCATTTTAAAGGGCAAGGTAGTTTAGGGCAAGACCAATGTGTTTCTCAAATTTGAAAACCCTGTGTTTACATCATCTGTTATACTATTATTATCATTATGTTGCCATGGAAAGCAGAAATTTGATTGAAATGCCCCCATTCTAAATAAGAACGTAGTTGAGTGTAAGACTAATGTGTTTCCAAAATTTGCAAACCCTGTGTTGAGTGGTATGGTTTTAAACGTGTCCCCTTATGTATCACTATGTTGCCATGGAAACCAGAACTTTTTTTAGAATGGCGCCATTTTAAATTGGGCATTTGTTTAGTGCAAGACCAATGTGTTTCCAAAATTTGAAAACCCTTCACATCATCTGGTATACTATTATTATTATTATGTTTATGCATAAGATGCCGATGGGATAACAAACTTAAAATGTGTCCACACATTGTCTGCTGGTCAATGAAAAGCTGTCAGCTACATATGATAAAAAAAAGGAAATATCTTTGTGTCTAAGAAAGTTAATATGAACAGTATTTTGGGATAATACTTGCTTAGTTTGAACAGATTATAGTTCAGACAATTGGTGATCACCTAGACCGCTAAGCCACATGGCCTTCTACACTACAGTGTACAGTCAGCTGTTTAGTGGTCTAGGTGCCCAGCATTTACTGCTGGCTATTCATCGCCTAACTCTGCGATTTTCCAGACGAGTTTCAGCCTGAAAAATTGTCTGAACTAGAATCTGTCCTAACTAAAGAAATGTTGTCCGAAAATAACGAAAATACTGTTAATATTTTTACACTCTAAAACATAAGCATTGTGGGCCATGCAAAACAACTTTCTATGAGACCAAACTCAAGTCATGGTACATCTTTATTTGAGTTCGCTCACATTGGAAATAAGTTTAGCCAAAAAGAGACAACTATTTTCAACCAGAACTAAACATGTTGAGAAGAGAAACAAATCTTATTTAGAAAGGTGGAAAATGAATAATTAAAATGTGTTAAAGTTCTTACCAAAACTCCCTAGCAAAGCAGCCAAAATATTTTTAAAACACAATTTTTAATTACTGCAGTAAATTCTCTTTAAAGTTATTCATAGGTGTGATAATATGATCCATAAAAACTATATAAGGAGCTCAAACTTCTTCTGCTTGCACCAGTTCAAATCTTACATGAATAGAATAAAGTAATTTGTACTTCACTTATTATTCCTTGACAGGTACACATGTAAAGTATAGACTCTAAACGAATCAGCATTGTTCCCAGGCTGTTGTTTATAATGATTAATGATAAATGATTTGGTTACACATTCTCAGAAATATTAATAATCATTAATATGTTTGATCCAATGTCTTTTTTTGACAGTTTAAAGTAACTTCAAACAATCCGGATGTATTTAGTTTCATTCAAGCTAGGCTTGAGGTCTACTCCTGTAGAGACATACCTTCATACTCTGCCAGCGTGAAATAGCTCTGAGGGGTCGGAATGCTCGTAGTGTCCGTAAAGATCGGAATGCGCCAATGTCTGCAGCCCCGACTGCTTCTGTTATCAGACTGGCCAAAGACACCTGCAAAACAATACAGGTTAGAAAATAATCAGTGAAGTCAGTTTTATAGCCTTTCAATGTTACAAAGACAAATCATACTGTTGATCAAATGGTTTACCCAACCCCATTAAGTGATCATTGCTACCAGAAGTCCAGTGTTTTTCATAATAAGAAGCTACAAATTGTCATAAGCAGAAAGAAATAATATAGATTAGAAAACATGTGCAGACCCATTCATAATTTTACAAATCTCATATAAATGTCGGCTATCAGTTTTCACCGAGAAAAGATAAATTATTCTAATAGCATTAGAAACATTGGTGACTTCATTTGACAGATTGGATTAAGCTGCACAGGTGTATAAGCTTAGAGAAACACTTGATGTGTTGTTTGAACCTGTGTGACATACTGATATGTGTTGTTTGAACCTGTGTGACATACTGATATGTGTTGTTTGAACCTGTGTGACATATTGATATGTGTTGTTTGAACCTGTGTGACATACTGATATGTGTTTTTTGAACCTGTGTGACATACTGATATCTGTTGTTTGAACCTGTGTGACATACTGATATGTGATGTTTGAACCTGTGTGACATACTGATATGTGATGTTTGAACCTGTGTGACATACTGATATATGTTGTTTGAACCTGTGTGACATACTGATATGTGTTGTTTGAACCTGTGACACGCCGATATGTGCTGTTTGAACCTGTGAGACATACTGATATGTGTTGTTTGAACCTGTGTGACATACTGATATATGTTTTTTTAACCTGTGTGACATACTGATGGCCACATACAGTGATCCATGATCTTATGACACAGTTAAAAGTGAGGTAACAAATTCTTGGACTCAATAAGTATGTTAGTGATTACCGTTACAATTCCAAAATCTAGAATGGTCCAGAAAGTAGTGAAGTATTTTTTGAATCCATATGCTATCCATTTCATGACCATCTCCACAGCAAAGATAACAAAGAAGATATAGTCCAGGTATTTCAGGGCTAGGAGAAGTTCAGGTTTCTCAGACAGGTAAGCGTCTTCAAAGGCCTGCAACAATCAATCAATAGTAAATCATGCAGACATACCAGAGCCATGAACATCATGAATTTATTTTCTTAACCGAAAAGTCACAGTTTAATAAACATACAAAAGGTTGTTGTTGGTTGATGTCAAAACAGGAGCTGCATTCCCTGTATAAACAATTATGATTATTAGGTTTTAAATAATTTAGATCCCTGTGCCAGTGTCATTATTTTTTAGTATTATACAATAATTCCATATATATCAGTTTTGCACTACACCCCACAATGATAGGTGAACTGTGTGGAAAGAGGCTTGTAAAACATACAGGAAAGAAACTGTTGAGAGCTATAATCAGTCAGATGAATGAGGCTTGCAAAACATATCAGAGAATTGTTGAGCTATAATCAGTAAGATGAATGAGGCTTGTAAAACATACCAGAGAATTGCTGGGAGCTATAATCAGTCAGATGAACAAGGCTTGTAAAACATACCAGAGAATTGCTGAGAGCTATAATCAGTAAGATGAATGAGGAGTGTAAAACATACCAGAGATAAACTGCTGAGAGCTATAATCAGTAAGACGAATGAGACTTGTAAAACATACCAGAGCTAAACTGCTGAGAGCTATAATCAGTCAGATGAATGAGGCTTGTAAAACATACCAGAGATAAACTGTTGAGAGCTATATTCAGTCAGATGAATGAGGCTTGTAAAATATACCAGAGATACACTGTTCAGAGCTATAATCAGTCAGATGAATGAGACTTGTAAAACATACCAGAGCTAAACTGTTGAGAGATATAATCAGTAAGACGAACAAGACTTGTAAAACATACCAGAGATAAACTGCTGAGAGCTATAATCAGTCAGATGAATGAGACTTGTAAAACATACCAGAGATAAACTGTTGAGAGCTATATTCAGTCAGATGAATGAGACTTGTAAAACATACCAGAGATAAACTGTTGAGAGATATAATCAGTAAGACAAATGAGGCTTGTAAAACATACCAGAGATAAACTGTTGAGAGCTATAATCAGTCAGATGAATGAGAAGTGTAAAACATACCAGAGAGAAACTGTTGAGAGATATAACCAGTAAGACAAATGAGGCTTGTAAAACATACCAGAGATAAACTGCTGAGAGCTATAATCAGTAAGACGAATCCCTCAAACACCTTGTGATCCACAACCACACTCATAATCTTTCTGAATGTATGCCAGCGCTTCCCAAACGTTGATGTGTCAAAGTTTAACCAGCAGAAACATCTACAACATCTGAAATCAAAAGTCAGTTAGGATGTTAATAATGAATTCCTGGTTTAGTCAATATTACAACTCAATTAAGAATTCTTATTTTGGAACACAAAGTTAGTTCTGTGCTGACACAGCCCCACACCTTGAATGTAAATACACCATTCAGATTTCTTTTTTTTAAAGAAGGATACGTTTCAAAAAGTGAACAAAGTATACCAAAGTTGCAAGGCAGCCAAGAAAAATGTAGTATCGATACTGTCCCCCTGTTAGATGTTATATGAAAGAAGTGTGAAGAATACCTTTCTGTAAAAGCTAGAGGTAGACAGTCCTCAACTACTACAATCTGACTGGGAGAATCTTTCTGTATACTGGCTGCTGTGTCCCCCAGTTTGATCTCATTTTCTGGGTCACTTTCAGGCACAATCTTTGTCTTATCAGCCACTCCATTCACATCATTGCCTAATTCCTGTTTAACAACAATAATAACAGATTCCATGCACAAAATTGAAAATAAAATTAATTGCTGACAAACATTTCTGTAGTGAGTAAGACAGTAATCATAATTGATGATTAATGATTGATTTTGTGTTGATGTCATTTTTCAAGGATAGCCACTTGTAGGATGTGATGTTCTGGCAGGAACGGAACTCCATAATGATTATAATATAGGATTTTTGTCATATAGCGTACATATTAAACATTTATAAACCAAAGTTAAATTATCTGATTACAATGTGGAATATGCTAATGTTTTGAATCAGTATCTTGGACAAAATGTACCTTTTTATGGAGACTGGCCATCAGGATGTTATCCCCAGTCTTTGTCTTCTCCTCTTGTAGGTCTTCACTCACTACATTCGTGTCACTGCTTTCTTCAACTTTACTCTCTTCTAATAGGTGGGGAAAATTACAAATTGAGACAATGTAGTACAAATTACTAGTGGCAAAAATAAAGCAAACCTCAATACAAAAAAACGTTTTACCCAGTTCTGTAGATTTTAATATTTAAGCAAAATAAAGTTTTCCTATTGAATCTTTGTGAAAGATGGTTGAATAGGTGTTATTTTGAGTTGATAACAAACATATGACATTATCTACACTTACAATGAAGAATCTAAAATAAACACTGTGGTCATTAGACCATGTAAAAGAACAGATAGTTACTAGGTTTGTAACAACATATTGAACTATCAATTTATTGCAATAGTTCCTGCCCCAATAGTCAACTATTGATATTTTTTTGTGATGCAGTATTCTGTTACAAAAGTTCAAAACTACCCAAAATGATGGGTAGTTTTGATAATCAGATCCGTTTCATGAAATACATGTTTGTATGCCATCTTGTGGTTTAATTTTACCTCCAAACATTTCAATTGAGCATTTAGAAACTATGGGTATACGGTTTAGTTGACAATACCGTACTACCTTTAGAGTTATCTCCCTCTGCTGTTTTGTCCTGTTCCTCCCCAGATGGCTCCACCGCACCACTCTTGGGCTTGGAACAACAGCAACAGAATATATTCTTGAGTTTTCTCAGTATTCCCATCACTCCTCCTCCACTACTCTCATTAGAGTTCTTCCTCAAAACATCACTCGCAAAGGCATTCAGCAGCATCGCCAGAAACAAATTCAATACCTACAGAAAAACAGAATAAGAGGTTTTAATAAAATCAAATCATTTACCACAACAAATTTAACATTTCACACAAAGATAATTCAGACAAACTTATTACACTTTCTGCCCAAAATAAGTACATTGTAGATAGATTTTTGTACTATTATAGGTTGTCATTTATAGAATGAGAAACAATGCCCTCAGCGCATAATAAGGGAGAAATGTGCAAAGTTACTAACTGTTGGAAACAAGACAATCAGCTCTGACAGCAGCTTTCATACGTCAGTGGTTCAGACGAGCAAACTATTAACATCCTTTGTATCAATTGGATTTATAGGAGAGCCAGGTGGTTTAGACAAACTTACCATGAAATTACCAAAGACAAGAGCTGGTAAGAAGACTAACATACAGGTCTCATCTGCGGCTAGCATACAGTCCCATAACGGCTCCACCCACTCCCCACATAACACACGGAAAATCAACATCACTGAGTGGATTATATCTATGAAATTCCACCTGAAAGTAAACAATGACAATAAACCAGTACAGCTAATGATACGAAACAGTGCTGTATGTAAGATTACGTACAAAACCGAGATTAAAATTAATTTGTTCAATATAAAAAATTGTTATTCCTGCTAAACAATTGTTTACAAATAAAGGAAAAGAAAATAAAAACCATCATATGGATTGGTTTGTTTGCCTAATTAATTGTGGTTCAAGCTCCTTATCAAGATTATTTCATGAAGATTTATTTTCTACTTATTACTTATATTACTCATCATGTCATTTGAGTGAATTGTGTGCAGAAACTGATCTTAATTGAGGTGAATATCATTACTGGAGTCAGTGACAAGAGGAACTAGTGCCTGATCATCGCCAATGCCAGTACTCACCTGGGCACTTCTCCATCTGGGAATTTATCCGCTGTATAATTACTTCTGAAGAGCTGCATCCCTATCACAGCAAATATGTAAATGACGAGCAGTAGAATGAAGGTAAGATTTCCTAGGGCTCCAAGGGTACTGATAATGATGGTGAGTAGTAGACGTAAGGTGGGCCACGACTGAGCTAATTTAAACACTCGTAACTGAAACAGAGAAATCCCTATAATTCAAGAAGCTAGTGACAATATTTTATTATGTTGTGTGTTTGTTAGGGTTTATCATCATTCTCAACGGTATTTCACTCACAATGGTGGATTGGCCACTTCTATACTTAAGTTGAATGGGACCCTGGATGAAACAACGAAGGAGGATCAGGAGATCGCCACTCTAACCACTGAGTGATACAGGAGCTTTCCAGCCAACCCAAGAAAACATATAACAATAGTTGGAGTGAAAACTGACATTTTGACATTAATGTATTGTCCTCATGAAGGATTTGGAGTGAAAATTGTCTCCTACTGTTTTAATGTATGGGTCTCATGAAGGATTTGGAGTGAAAATTGTTTCTTATGTTTTAATGTATGGGTCTCATGAAGGATTTGGAGTGAAAATTGTCTCCTATCGTTTTAATTTTGTGTGACACGACCATGCCAGTACAATGCCAGTTTCATGCTGCTCCTTTAGAGCTTGGCTAAAGAGAGGTAAATAAGAGGTGAGTATTTGGTGAAGACTTACAAGTCTGAAAATCCTGAATACAGATAAGCCCTGTACAGAGGTGACAGAGAGGTCAACGATACTGGCCAGTACTATTAACAAATCAAACACATTCCAACCACTCTTGAAGTAGAACTTCCCAAGAGCTATCAGCTTCAAAATAGCTTCGATGATAAACACGGCCGAGAAGACCTGAAACAAAGATAACAGTCAGTTTTTAAGATTAAAATTAACAAAAATATGTAAAAGAATAATGTATTTTTAATTTCTATTGACGTTCTTATTTGAAAAGAAACAATCCACATTCTTCAAGACTAGACCCCACAACAATTTAGAGAGTAAGAGGGCACTAATCAAGGGGTCCAAACCATACTTACATAGTTAGCGATCTCTGTAACCAGGGTCCAGTATTCCGGTTGATTATGATGCTCTGTTGCCATGAAAGCTGTGTTGAGGATAATAGCGATGGTGATAATAACATCAAAGAAGCTGTTGGAGACAACTGTGAAGAGTTTGTTCTGTAGCCTAAGGTATGGAATAAAACAGTAACAGCAGATCTGACACCAGTACCAGTTCCTATCAATCAACTCATTATCTTCACCGTTTTCCGTCGCCTCAGTTTCAGCTGAAGAAAATAAAACAAATTGAAGAGATTATTAACTTAGAAATTAAATCAAAGTACTGAATATATGTTTCCGTGACAAGCAGAAGTTCGTCTGACTGCTACATTCTCTGTTCAGTTTCTTGCAGTTTGGCTTTCACCTGATAAGAAAGAATTAGAAAACATATTTTAAAAAAGATATAAATTTACAATGTCAGACAGTTGCCAACATCAATATACATTTTATCATATAATGAGATTTAATTTTAATTCCTATTAAAGGTTATTTTACTCATATATAGCGTGCCAGCACATTGGATTATGGAACCATCCTTGACACCACAGGCAACAAACAATCACAAGACCTAATACAAAGACACCTTAAACAGACTGGCGTCATGTTGCCCCTTAGCTCAAAGAGCATCAGAGCAACAGGAAGCACCCTTCATTTCGCCTGCCCTCCGGCTAGATCTAACCGTTACAAATCTCTATGGGAGATAAACATCATGCTGTGTGTACTAGCTATCTGAATCCTACTAATCCAAAATAACAATTAAAAACCATTTTAAGGTGAGTTTTGAAAGTCAATAAGCCACAAAGTCCATGCACTATCGAGAAATAAAAAATACTGACAAACGTTTCCTGAAGATGTACAATTTTCCCACAAAATTAGACAGAGTAAAAACCCATTTCACCTGGAAATATTGCCTTAAAGCAATAGACAGCTATAGATTGAATGGTTAACACATTGAAAGAGTTTAGGCAGAAAACCTAGGAGAAAGGAGAAAGTTTCTGTCTTTCAATGGTGCTCACTGATAGCTTGAACAGCCTAACACTTTAAGTGTAAATATGGGGTTAGTTCAGCTTATTTTCACCTGAAGACCCTGAATGTGATATTAGCTGTGTGTATGTTAATATGTGCATTGGAAAGGTTGTCCTGGTAGGGAAGGAGGATGCTGTCAGTGTTTCTAATAAAGTTTAAATGATACCCTGTATGTGTGATGACCACATGCAAAACATTCCAGAAAGGTCAGTAATCCTGTATTACCCTTAACCACACTGTGGATTACATTCCAAGGGCTATTATACCTAAAAAAAAATGTTTGTTTAAGTGTTAATTGATTGTGAGAAGTAATTATAGTGCACTGATCTGTAGTTTCGACTAGCAGTTTGGATTTTTTATTTGAAAATGTTTCAACCCTACACCGAATGTGTGAAACAATAAAATTCTCACCAAATCTGTATCCAGGCCTGCGAACTGACAATAAGCAAAATGTGAGCACAACTGAGCTAAGAACAGTATAGCTTGTTCCCTACTAGGAGCAATTATTTGACATGAACAAAAAAAATAAAATAAAATAAAAACATTTTGGTTAAAATATCTTATGCTTTTCTTTTAGAGTATATCAGTGTCATATTTAAGTGAAGGTTTTAACAATTAAATCAATCATTCTGATGTAAACATGGCAGAGGTGCTGGCCAGAGACCGAGTTCAAGTCCCCGTTGAGGCAAGCAAAACAGTCTTTCTCTGCATTAAAAATATGTGAAAAAGATGTTTATTTGATTGGGGTTTAACATCGTACTCAAGGGTATTTCACTTATATTGACGACGGATTGACGACGGATTGTCCACTTCACACTGCACCCCCGCGATTGCCAGAGCCACATCTTGTGACTCAGTCATATACCTGAGGGCCAGCAGACGGACTCGATCCCGTGATGGGTACATCGAAGTTGGCTTCAGAAAGCGCACTCGCTAACCACTAATCCACGGCCACGGGCCTTTAGAAAAAGAAAACTGTAATAGTTTTTTCTGGATACAAACAAGTACACTATAAGGAACAGCTACAAACCTCTCCAAAAATATTATTTTTTGCAATTTAGTTCAAACAATACAAAAAAGTTTAACATATGACTCTTCCTTTTAAGCGAAACAAATAGTAGATATTTAACATAACTCAAGGCTATTAAAGCATTTGCTTTTCTTTTCAGACAGACTTTATCTCAAACAAAGGCACATAATGAACTAATTTACTCAGTATTTAAGACCATGACTGTGCAGTGCTTGTGCTAGAAAAACAATGAAAACTTCATTAAAAACAATTAACATAACCCTAACTATCATCCACTTGAGATACTTTGGAGAAGATGTAATCAGTCGGACATACATGTATAGAAGGGTAGGCCATAGAGCAACACCAACAGACACTCCAATCAAGTCAAATTGTAATGCTGGATATTTCAGGCCAAACCATACTGCCCACTGCCCAACTATTTCACATCTTATAATTCAGATAAGTTTTAATATTTAATGAACACAATTAAAGAGAAATATTTTGTTGCATTGTTTTTTAATCCTTCCCTTTTACTCCCATCACCATGTATAAACATTAAAAAATCTCACCCATCATGAATGCACGTCTTTTACCAACTGACAAAACAAAATAAAATAAAAAATAAATAAATAAATAGGTTATTGATTTTATTCTTTATTTGATAATTTCAGCAAATTCTGATGCTTACTAGTATATAGTGGTGGGCAACATGTTTTTACTTATTGTCTTTTTTAAGCATCAGATATTATGATGAACTATAAACATTTTTCTTGTCACGGTTGGTTTGTTTAGAACTGATAAATATATTATTAGCGAAACATTTCCTCGCTTGCCTTTGATTATTAACTCGGTAATCCATGGTGGCAGTATTGTTGATCAGAGAAGTCCAAAGTAATAGATTTTAAAATTATTACTTAAAGTTAAAGTGCAATTCGACTGGCAATACTTAGTACGGTATGGCATTGTTGATCAGCATAGAACAAAATTGTATTTTTAATTATTGTTATTTATAGTTTATAGAGAACTATCAGTGAAAGTATAGACTGTGTTAATAAAGAGTTAATGAGTGTAAGAGCCTGCTACGTTTGCTGGTGTGTAGAGAGAGATATAGAGTAAACATGTAACAAAACATAGTAAAAACATATATTATATATTACTGTTAACTTTCAACCTGTGGTGATGAGAACAAAGTTAAATGTTCTAAACCAGTATTGATGAGAACAAAGTTAAATGTTCTAATCCAGTATTGACGAGAACAAAGTTAAATGTTCTAAACCAGTATTGACGAGAACAAAGTTAAATGTTCTAAACCAGTATTGAC
>JAVFBX010183592.1:0-14205 GCA_034783855.1 Mopalia kennerleyi
TGTGAAGTGGACAATCCGTCGTCATATAAGTGAAATACCCTTGAGTACGACATTAAACCCCAATCAAACAAACAAAAACAATCTTGGGTGGTTTGTGTTGAAGTGCTTTTTATTTTTTATGTCTTATGATTATTTGAGATTTTATACTTTTCAGCTATGCAGCGTGTTGTGATTTTTTGCAACAGAATAATCTATTGTCAATCATCCGAGCGCATGAAGCACAGGATGCTGGGTAAGTGAATTCTTTTTTCCCAAGTAACCATTTTATGACCTGTCTTTTGCAAAGGATTGTCACTAAATTAATTTTCCACACTACCACCTCATATTTTTATGGAGATTAACCATGTGACCTCCTACACACAGCGGTTATGACCTCAATAACTTGTTGGAATTATTTCCACATGCCAGGTATGTCACATGTCACTATTGACCATATATGAAACAAGTGAAGCATGTTTATCTGTTTGTTCCATTTGTCTCCCACAAATTATTTGGGAATTCTACTTCCTTCAGAAAAAGAATTACTTTAAATTTAATATTTCAAAAGACATAGTTTTATCCATGTTAATAATGCATGTAACAAGTAACCTGTCCTAATTTTTGAGACAGAAAATGGCTTAAATACTGACAAAGTTTAAGCAAAAGTTATGTTTATTGTTGTGTTGCAAAAGACGTTAAGTCTGATTCAGTGATGTTCTAAGTGAAATTTGTATTATAAAGCAATTTTACTTTATTTTATGTACATTTATATATTTAAAAAATCGCCAAAGCAGTGGCAACTGCAAATGTTACATAATCTCACAAAATTGTAAAGGACCAATTTTAATGTTATGTGGGAAAAGATAACAACACAGGCCTGCCAACTTGAGCCTGTCTATTACGATGGATATCACTCGCGTCAATTCACTCATGCTTGGGATTTGCAAAATGATCAGACTCAAGTGAAATGCATGAATACACAGGTATTATTTGGATAATCTAATGATTTAAGTATAATTATCTAATTAATTGTGTAGTTCGTTGATTTTCTTTCTTTTTTTGTGTGTGTTTTTACAGATACAGAATGTACAGGAAAAGTCAAACAACAGGTTTCCCTTCACTAATTACGATATTTTCTGCTCCAAATTATTTGGACGTGTACAACAATAAAGGTATGACTATTTAATCGATGTAATGCAGATTACTTGTATAAGCTATATCCATTGTTCAAAAAATTGTTGGACATTCATTGCCATGCTCACTTTGGACAACAGTGCACTAAAACGTGACACCAACACAACTATAGAATGTGAAGTATTTTGCTCTGCTTGAAAAGTTTTTCTATAATACAAGGTTAAGCCAGTTGACAATACTTGGTACATTCTTCATGTCACCACACAGTGTGTACAAAAGAAAATATATTACTGGGTATATTCAGAGTATTTGTCTGCCTATAAAAATCCAGAGGGTTGGGGGGGAAGCTTCCTGTTGACCTGGTGCTATCGTTACTAGGGGGGAAACATGGAGCAAATCTGTATGTGATGTCTTTGTGTTATGTCATGTCTTTGTTTGTTGCTAGCAGTGTCCACAGTGGTTTCTTTCACCCATTGGCCTGGCAGTCTGTCATATGAGGAAAATAACTTTAAGTACTCTGTTAAACCCCTTTCAAACAAACTTACAGCCTAGTGATATGGCTTTACATGAAAAGAAAAATATATTTTCACATCCAGAAACAAAGGAATTTGATTGCTAATGTATATTTACATGTATAAAAAAAAAAAGGTAAATGGTTTTGGTTTCCATTCACCTATGATATTAATGTTTGTTTTCAGCTGCCATTCTAAAGTATGAAAATAATGTAATGAATATTCGACAGTTCAACTGTTCTCCACATCCATACTGGTTACCAAACTTCATGGATGTTTTCACATGGTCTCTTCCATTTGTCGGTGAAAAGGGTAAGTATCATATGGTTTAGCAGTATATGATTTGAGTGCTCAGAGATGCATTATTGAGCTTCACATTAACATTTTATACTTGTCACCAAGATTTCTGCTCAGTCCCCTTAGAAAATATTTCTCTATAATATATGATATAAATTAATTCCTTATAATCTACTTAGCAACTCCAATCAAACAACGTCGTCATGTAAGTGAAATACCCTTGAGCACGACGTTAAACCCCAATCGATCAAACAAACCAATCACACAACAAACTTTGCACTCATAGGGCCTGGACTAGATAGTGGACACATCATCATCAACTTTAATACCCTAGACAAAATTTTTGTCTGTAATAAATAAGTGTAATAGAAATAGTTGCTCTTTAAACTCAACACTCAACAAGTAAAAAAAAAATTTGTTGGACATTGTAATGCTCTGTATTCTTTGTAAAAGAAAGGGCTTTGATTGGGTAAAATGAATCCGGAAATCTGTCCCTAATGTGATGAAATCGGAGTCCTTTTTTAATAGAAAAAAGGGTTTTTTTTACAAACGATTTTGTAGAAAAGGGATTATCGTTTAAAGTAATTTGAGGAAACTAATCAAGGCATTGTATCTAGCATACTATCAAATGATTTAAAAAACTCTTACTACATCATAAAATCTGATCTAACAAACTTTATGAGTTGAATAATTGTTAATGTTTTCAGTGACGGAGATGCTAGTGAATGTGCTGAACATCTGCTCAGACGATGAATTGATGACAGAAGGAGATGACAGCTTTGAAGGTAAAATCAAATGCTTGTCTCTAGGAATGACTCTTGCTCAAGAAGACATTTATCAGACTAAATCACTTTTCATTTCCAGTGCTTTCCTTTCCTTCTTTATTTCTCTTGGTTGGTTAAATTTGGTTAACTAGTGACCAAAGTTTGAGAATGCATGGCTTGGCCCTGAACCTTGTCCAGAAACTGCATGACATGTCAGATATCCTGTAGTAGTTTTGTTTCCATTGGTTGATGTTTTTTTTGCTTGGATTAACATCATTAGTCCTCTGTAATAAATAACCCAAAGCAATGGCAAAACTTTGGTGTTCAGGTTAGGGTTGTTCTGTTTTTCCGGTTTTGTTTTTCTTGTTCTTTTGTGTGATATTTTTTTTAATTGTGTGTAGTAAAACAATCCATGAATACATATATATATATATATAGCTGGCAGGGTGGGTAGATGGCTATCGGAAGAGACACATTTTTTTTCTTTTTCAAATGCAATGAATTGTGTAGTTTTGAGGAGTTTGGTTGAATGTTGTATTTTTTTTGCTTTCACCAATCCTACATTTATTCCTAATTTGCTTTGTTTTCTTCCACACTATTTTGCCTTCCTTTCTGTCTCACCATCTGTTTTGTTTCATAGTTTTGCATAGTTTATTTCCCCATGCATGTCCTGTCATTCCTGAAAGTGTAACCTTGCATTACTTAGCATGACAAAGGGTTTCGGTTATCCCTCTTTCAAATTAAATTAATTTTTTATTGTACAATTTTACACAATCATAAAAGAAATTGGCATTACTTTTAAGAACTTTATAAGACAGTTGTAATTGAAAAAGAAATTTAAGTATTGTAGATTAATACTGTTTTGCTGGTATTGTGTATTCTCAGTACTGTAAATTACACACTCAGTGTTACAACTATCTTGTCACTTGAAAAGCTTACCAATGAAGTACCTGTGCACGCTTAAAATGCAGTTTTAAAGACTGCATGTATATGTACTGTAGCTAGACCCTCTATGTAGACCTGCATTCAGTCTAAACTCTTGAAAAGGGAGTTTTCAAGTCCTGCTGTATGTAGGCTCCATGATCACAATGAGATGGTAATTCTATTTACCATTATTCTCTTTTTCCATTGTGGGTCACCTTGCCACCCCTTGCATGTTTAACTACCAGGGCAGCACAATGTCAATGGTAAGTTTGTTCATTTCCTCGCACTTCTCTGCTTTGTTTGTTTTAACTCCCGCAATTGTGTACTGCTTTCACTAACAGCTACATATGCGACTATTTTAACACTTTTCCATCCAACCCAGTGTGCTTTTAATAAACATTAGTTTATTGTGTGTCTATTTAACTAGTTTATTAAAAAGGAGCTTTTGTATAAAGCTGCATGAATTATTGGTTTACCAGGATTAGGTGACATCGCTAGACATAATTGGAAACTACTGCAGTCTTCATTTTGTTTAGCTTTTTATTAGAAACCTGGTTATTGTTTTTTAGGAATGTCTATATTTCAGCATGTGTCATTTAGGTGTTGCTGAAGGAACTTTTCTTAAGCATTATCAAGAGATTAAGTGGTGGTGGGGTGGGTCTTTTTTTTCTTCTTTTTTTTCTTTGTACATTATTTATTTACCAATTGTGTGTGGGATAGGATTTTGAATGCTTCATTATTTCAAAATTTCATGTCTGTATTCCTTTTAAATTCATATTATTTCCTAAACTTTAAGCTTATAACAACATTTTCTCCATGACATAAAGATGCTTACTCTAATAAGAAAGGTCTTCTGGCAAAGGGCAGTTTGTTTGAAGACCAGCAATACTGTTTTTACATAGCACTGGAGGAAAATTAACTTTCCTACATTATGGAAACATAAACTTAACATCTTAGTTAGGCTAGTGTCAATTATTGTTGGAATACACCGTCTTCATATCAGTGAAATACCCCTACACATGGTGAAAAACACAAATCAATCAATCTCATAAGAAAGTTATTAGTGACTTGGAAATTTTTTTGTCCCTCATTATTTCTTATATAAGTAAGATGTTCAAAGACAATGATTAAATGGTATTACCATTATACCAATTTATCTATTGGTAAAAATATCAAACTTATCTTTATAAAAGAATATTGTGAGGAAACCCTTGTATATTCTTGACATATACATAATAGTAAGTATTTATTGCAGATGTACATGTATAATACTGGCCAAGATTGGTACTGTACTGGAAATAACAACAACAAAATTTTCTTAACTGCTAATTTGTTGTTTCATTTTTTTTTTTTTTTACACACTAAACAATTGTCTTCCCGTTGGCATTGGTCTGATCTATCCAGCTTGACCAGTTAAAATGTGGATTGCCTACTAAAAGACCACCATGCTGACATATGTAATGGTATTTAGATTCCACGCAGCTCGTGTTCCAGTGGTTTACTAACCCTTTGGCTAGTTCAGCCAGTAGAACCTTGAGTCTGGTTGCAGTTACATGTTATCACATTGGTGGAGGCTGTATCTATGAAACTTAACTTCAGTTGTTTCACTATGTATTGACTTGATGCATGGCTTGTGAAGAAAGTTTTATCATTACTTGGATGAAGGAGATTTATTCCATTCATGACATGTTTTTCTCGTATTTAATCGGTTCACGATTTTACTACTACTACTTAACCGTGTAAAATATGTTTTCTACGTTAAATGTACTTTGGGACAGTTCAAAACGTTTTTTAAAAATTGTCTTTTGAACTCTGTTGTTTCTCATAATTTTTTATCTGTTTTTGTGGCTTTGTTAATGAATTTTTTCGAGTACATTTACATTTTGTTGGCAATTAAAATATGTTTTCTATGGAGACTAGTTGATAAGTAAAAATTAATGTAGGTACAGTAAATATGATTTTTCGGAATATGGTTTGACTCTGTCTTATCTCTATGTACAGTAGCAGCGAGGAAAGAAGTTATCCGTAACAAAATCCGAGCTATTGGCAAGATGGCCAGAGTTTTCACAGTACTAAGGTAAGTTTTTTCACTGTGACCAATACTATGTGTATTTAATGCTGGTGACAAACACCAGGCAACTAGTTTGACAAATTGTTTTTTTTTTGTTTTTTTTTTTTTCAAAAAAATATAGCCCATGGTCATGGCATAGTGGTTAGCGAGTGCGCTTTCTAACGCCTACTTCGATGTACTGTTCATGAAATTGAGTCCGTCTGGCGACCCTCAGTTATATGAGCGAGTCACAAGATGTGGCTCCGGCAATCGCAGGGGTGGTTTTTACGAGGTTTCTTCACGGTTTTCCACCATAATAGGACAAGGAACACTGAAGTGGACAATCCGTCGTAATATAATTGAAATACCCTTGAGTACGACGTTAAACCCAATCAATAAAACCAATAAAAAAAATATACAGTAGGGGAAAAACTGTTTTTTGCATGTTGATGGGGGGAATGTTCACAAAATTATTTCTTTTAACTTGGTCGAGAGGTTGAAGGGAACTCCGATACCTCCCTAGCCCTTGTTGGCATGGGGCAGTGCCCTGCTCTTGTTTTCAGGAACCCTGCCATTCTTTTCAGGCACCCTGCTGAGGCCTGCTCCTATTTGCAGCACTCCTGCCCTTGAGTTTGTTTTACCATGCCCATGTAAAATATTTCTGCACCCTTTTTAAAGACAAGTGATTCTGCGCTATGCATATAAATATATTTTAACCATAAACTATAACATTGATTATGTTTGTCTGCTCCATTTTCCAAAGTACCGCTGCTCGGGAGAGTTGTATCCCACTTTGTCATTTTTCTGTAGAGAGCTCCAAAGTGGTACTCTCCTGAGGCACTGTAGTGTGCTGTTTTAAAATATGGACTGTTTGATACTGCACAAATTCCCCGAATAAGTTCATGTCTCGCTCGAACAGCATAAACAAAAGTCACAATGCCTATCCATGAAAATCTGTTACAAAACCGCCGTAAAAAGCAGGAAACTTTTGCCAGTAATTGTAAATCAATTAAATCATTTTTTGGGCAGTCTCCATGCAGTTCAACCTCTCCAACTGCAACTTTGTCGGTTCAGGTTGATGGCGAACTGGTAACAACAGCAACAGACAATGTTGATGTGACCCCAGACTTCTTATGTGATCAGTCATCATCCATTATATCAAGGAAGAGTTTTTCTATAAGTAAACCGTTTCAATCCATTGATTGGATTATTTGTTTGATTGGTGTTTAATGCTCCATTTGCACCAAAAATTCTATATTTTTGCCGTTTTGTGCTATTAAAGAATCTTTCAATCTGCATATGCTTGATGTATTATCAATTTTCAAGCTATTTCTGAAAAAGAAATATTACTTGATTTTTATTTGAGGTAATTGTTTACTCTTTTAACGTTGTAAATAATGTCACCAGACATAGAAGTTGATACAATCTTGAGAATTTTTTTTTTTTTTTTTTTTTTTTTGCTGTGGCTGACTTGTGATGTATGGTATAAATAATTTCCTGTAAAATAATTTTTTTCTTATAATGTGTATGATCTGTCTTAAGGGCCACCAAATTGCATCTTTTGAAGTTTATTTTTGAAAACATTTCGTATTTCTAACCCTCCACCTGCTCCGGCGCAGGCGCTGCCTGAGAATGCCATTGGTATTGTCTGATCTGTCCCCCATGCCCCTCACAATTCTTAGGGAGTGATCTGGAGCTACCAATTGCTCTCATGTCTAAAGGGCAACACAAAGCCGATCAGTGTATGATGCATGTGTATTATATCTTGTGATTGTCCTGCCTTGTCAGTGAAGTGGAGGGTGGTTTCCTTCATTCATTGGGCAGCACATAGTCATAGGTATACTGGACATAGCCCCAAAATATTCTGTCAAAAAGAGAAAGTAGCGAGGTGCTGGTGTTGCGAGCTGTGCTTTAAATGGGACAAGAATGTTGATGTGCTGATGAATTTGTTAAGTTTCTGATATCGTCCAATAATACTTTTTGAATTTTAGTCCATTCTTAATATTGTTTTGTCAATCAATTGTATCTCTTTTAGAAGGCTTATGTTAGGATTACCTTGCAGACTTAAGGAAATACACATGTAATATTATTTGTTGTATTTTTGCAGAGAGGAGAGTGAAAGTGTTTTACAGCTGAAGGGCCTCACACCAAATGGTTTGCTGCCACTAGGGGCTCTATCTGGAGGCAAACACACATTAGAGAGTGGTAAGTGTTGAATACATTTTGCAACGTTTAATGAGTGGATGAGAGGATAGTCAAGTTCTGCCATATTGAGCCTGATTTTGGAGTACTTGGGCGCACCATATTCTTCTACACCAAACTTCATACAGTCCTCATGTGACATCTTATATTTCCTGCACCTTTTTATATCTGAACTTATTATCCTTCACCCTAAGTTCTGTTTGTATGAGATAATTTTTGTCTGGTTTAGGAATATATACTTCTTCATCTGCCTCAGTCTTGAGTACGACGTTAAACCCCAATCAAATAAATAAATCAACTACCTCAATAAAAAAGGCATTACATTTATGCTCCTACATTATTGAACAGTTGTATAGTTTACCATTTCAGGCCCATGTGTCTCCATTTTGTCTATGCTACAATCTTTGTTTTTTTCATTTATATGGCATTATAACTATGAAAATGTACTTTCAAATAAATCTTTTTTTGGACTTTTCTCCAAAGTTAACATTTGTACTCAGTTAATTTATGATTGTAATCACCAGCTTGGACAATAACGGCTGTTATGAAGTTCTTTCATAAAATATGACCAAATTTAAAAAAGACAAAAATGTTGATACTAATTTTTTTTGTTACATGCCGTAGATTCTCTTTGGAATGGCAATAAAAGAAATCTATGTGAAAGAAAAAATAAATGCATGATTTTATTTAGCCATGGATTTGATTTTCTGCGTCCTGTCCATGCTACATCATCAAATTTTATTTAAGATTTGGAATGTGTCTTTGTGTACTGGTAGTTTTATTTTCATGAGATTATTTCTTTCAAAATTCTCAAGTTTACACTGTCTTGTACTTTCTTTCATGTCTTCAAGGTATCCAGAGTAAGTTTATACCATTTAACTGTCATTCCTACTGACTGCTAATTAGCCCCGGAGTACTCCCAGTCTGTTAGACCAAACAGTGCTGTCTCGTTCAAACTGCATGTTCATGTCACCAGTGTGTTTTAGTGTCACTAGAGTCAACTTGCCCAATCATTTTTAGACTACTGTAATAGTTATGTTACATTTAACCCAGATCATTGATATTTATTCAATGTAGCCATCCTTTGGGTGAAACAACCAATCAGGTTTTCTCCTCTCAGTGAAACGTCAAAGGCATATTCATTCCAGCTTTATTTTTCAATGGAGGATCATACTTTTCCAACTGTAAAACACTGTGCTGCTGGTTGTGTTAGTGAAGTTATGGTTGGAACTCATCCTCGTCCTATAATTGAAATACCAGCATAATACCACAACCCTCTTAAAAGTGAAGCTGTAAGGACAAACAACCTGATAGTACATCTCCCTTGGTTAATCATGTACTCTTTGGCTACCAGCCAAACACTGTGATCCATGCACTTCCACACTAACAGCTTTTCATTAAATAACACCTAAATTAAATAAGTTATATTCAGCACTCACAAATTTACAATGACTGTAACTTTAAAATAAGAAATGTGATATTTGGAATCCTGGGATTTATCTAGGTTGTGTTTCTGTAGCATTTTAACATCATTTTTAATAATAGGTACATCCTGCTTCAGGATGGTGGGCCCTCGACTCCCATTCTGAGATTTTCGTTCTAAAAATGTCAACGTATAATTCATTTGAATTCACATATTATATTCTTATACAGGTCTCAATCTCTAAAGTTATTTTTAGTTTTGCTTAGTTATTTTTTATTTTAAAAAATCTATCCAGTATTCTGGTAGAAATTTTTTTTTATTTTTACAACACTGCATTTAGCGTTACCTTTGTAATAGGTTATAATTTTTTATCATAAAAATTGCATCAAGATTATGGCGTATTTGTAGCTCTAACATGAAGTAGTGCAGTTCCTTTGGAATTTAAAGCCAAAATAAGGATGGTTTTTTTACTTGTATACAAGCAAAATGTCGGACCCACCTTGGTTCTGAAATGCCTACTTACAAAAGAGTTGAATGAGCCCTAAACCTGATCGAAATTTCAAATTCCTAGATAAATCCTGTGGGTGTTTAGTTTGGGTTGCCCCTTCTATGGGTGCGGTTTTTTAACCAGTTACTGCTTTAACATTGAGTGTTTATGATTTGGAAATATATGCTAACAATCTATTTATATGAAACATTTTGCTAACTTGTTAACCAAAAACACAAGATGTATATGTTCGAATTTGTTTGTAGTTTGTGGGAGCAAGGGTAGTTGTGACTTCAGATAGAAGTTTTAATAGATAATCAGCATGTAATGTATGAATTGTGGTTTAGTTTGCATGTGAGAGGTTCTAGGTTAGCCTCCTAAGAAGATGTATTTAGCAATAATGTTGTTTGTAACGAAGTTGTTTAACCACATACACTAGTTAAATACATTAATTGCAAAGCACAACAAAATAATTCACCAAGTCCATGCTATAAGTTAACTTTTGTTTAAAAATTATGAAATGGTCTCTGTCTGCTTTCTCTATCAATTTTATCACCTTCAAAAAAATGAACCTTATGCCAGAGCTCTGGTGAGTATCTTGGACTACTGATCCTCCTTATTGTGCCGTTCACAGGTCCCGGGTCCCCAAGTGGACCTCAAGTATACAAGAGTCACACAAGATGTCAGGCTTTTGCAGGGGTGGTTTGGGGGTTTTAGGGGTTTTTCTTTTTTTTTTTTTTTTTACAGAGTTTTCTCTTTTCCCACCATATTCAAGTAAAAGGGTATATGAAGTAAACAATCTGTCATCATATAAGTGAAATAGTCCTGAGTATGACAGTTTATCCTGTGAAAACAGACAAACAAGTCCTCACTTTAAATTATAGTTTTTCAATACATAGATATATGTATATGTGCTTTATGCTTTCCCCTTGTCTCAGTTTTCTGTTGTTTGTGTGGAAAATGGTGGATTGTTATATCCATGACCAGCCTGAGATCAAAGTTCAATTTGTGTTTGTATTTAGACTTACAGCAACAGCTGTCCTTCAGATTGTAGATTCGTGTTGCAATCAACATTGTAGATAACTGTTCAAGGGTGTAAGAATTAAACAAAGAATAACACTCCAGTTAAGCTTTCTTTCACTCCTATTTGTTTTGTTATGAAATCATTGTTTCAATTCCACATATTTTCAAATGTTAATCCATCTGCAATTTAAGTTTTTAATACTTCTTTTCTATGGTACTCTTTCAATGTTGATCATAGTTTTTCAGTGGTTTTATTTTAACTGTTTCTTCGTTTAATTTCAGCTTTAAGTGGTTTCTCACCTAACCACAAGATCAGTGGCTTTGCGGAAGCTAAATGCCTAGATCAGATGAATGAGCGAATGCCCCCTCGTAAAGACTCGGTGAATAATGCAAATAACAAGGACAAGGCTTAGACTGGATGAAAGCTGAACTGGATCAGCAACTAGTGGAGAGAGAGCTGACAGACCGGTCTCCACAGTCGCTTCAAACAGAAAGCATGTTTCATCTTCCCACTGGTGTTAGAGTTGTATAGATCTCTTCTCCTGCTACACCAACTTTGAAATCCATCTCTGTATGTTAATAAGATGCATGTCCCAGACCGAGGGGGGGAAAAAGGCTGGGATTGATATTATCTCTTCCTTTCTTATGGCAGGAGATATTTTCAACATATGTGATCTTTTCTCAACTGTGACTCATTGTAAATACTTCTCCAGCTTTCTGTGCCGATGTGGGTAACTGGGAGCCAGTATAATTGGTGAATTGTCCTAGTCAAAGGGCAGTTACTCTGTCTGACTGAATACTAAACCTTTGACTGAACAAATTTATTCTCAAAATGCCATTTTTTGAAAGTTGGGTTTGAGGAGAATCAAAAGCGGAAACAAACTTATGAGGAATGTTGTCAGTGGCAGGGCCAGAAAATTCTCTGTAGTCAAGGACTGGATCCTATCCAGTTACTCTACAAAAAGCTGTATCTTTTTATGAAAAACCTCATACAACTGTGTTTTTGTATGATTTCCTTCCTTTTCTGTGTCAATCATCTAGGATTCTATGATCTGATGTTACTCCTCTTTATCATTGTTTTGATAAAACGAAAGAATTTCTGCTCTACGTGTCTAACAAGTGTCCTCTCACCCACAACTCTGTCATATGCAGTTCAATTCAATCTGTGGCTATGTTTAAGTTGACTGGTATATTTCTGAAACTGTTGAGTATCTGTTGTTGTACAACCTTTTCTTGCCACTGTCACCTGACGAGAGCATTATCACTTAATTATGGCTCTTCTTAACATAAGTTTTGGCCTGTGGTAAAGGTGGAAAATGATAGATATAAATACTGGTTAGTAATGACACAGATGTTGTATGGCATAACAACGGCTGTTTATATTTATATGACTAACTGTTAGTTTTGTGTCAATTGTTCACATTTATTAATGCTAGTCTTTTCTTTTTTCTATTATTCTCTTAACTCACTGCCATTTTTGTTTTTTCTATTGAGTGATAAGGCTTTGTTCCTCAGAGTTTGCTAAACCTTTTCACAGTGCTAAAATTTAAGTTATTATTTTGTGTGTCCGGTTTTAGATGTTTGCATGGGAAAAATACAATTGTAAAGATTATATTTATTACTGAGCTTTCAATATTATGTTGTTTGTTTCAAGAATATTGACTATTGTTTGAAGGCATTAATATGATCTACAAACGTTTATTTTCCACTAATCCTATGAAATTTGCATGAAACAATACCTAAATTCGAATATGACTGTTTTCTAGTTAAATGTTCCTGATATGACTCTAATGATTTAATTGCTATATCCAGTTTTTGTAGTACTGTGGCAAAGTACTGTATGTATTAGTAGGAGGTTTAATAGTGTGATGATGTGAGGTTCTTTCAGTTAGTGATAAGTGTTTAATTTCTCTAAACTACAACTGGCAAGTTTAAAAAACCAGTTTCATTAAAATATGTGTATTTAATAACTATTTGAATTGCTGTTGAGTACCGTGGTTGTGAGACAGTTGTTGGACATTTTACACTTTTGCAATTTACAGTTTTTATCTTCAAAAAACAATTTAGATGTTGTAGCGTATACCAGAGATGTTATCCACAACTCCAGTGTTTAACTAAAGCACCATTTACTGCACACTTTTTCATTCAATCAATTTAAGATATTCACGTCAATCAAACATAGCTATAGTTTATATCAATATCATTAGTAAAATGTGTCTCAAGTTTTTTCTTGTTCTAAGATTTTACCAAGTAGTCAAAAACATTTGTAGGTTAAAATTACTGAAATAAAACTATGTGAGTGATTGTATCTGCTGATATATACGGTCATGTTTCTAATATTGTGTAGCACTTATTGAACCTATCCAGCTTTATGAAGCTCCCCAGAGAAATCACACTGGCCAGAATTGTATCTATCATTATATATATAAACATATATAAGAGAAGCTGTAGGAGTGATTTGGGTGCGACGGACTTGACTCGGGGACCTGCACTGCTCAACTATGACAGGACCTACTAGTGTACATGTACATAAAATGGCTAATATATTAATATATTTATAGGTGGTCAGTGGTGAGACTTCCACCCTTATTTTCCAATGCTACCAAATACTGAGGCTTTATCTACGAACTCTTGTAGGGAATTGACCCCATGTGTGTATAATAATGCTGTGTATAGAAGATTTATTAACATTATTACCTTGAATGTTTTCAAATTTACTCGATCTTTTCCATTATTTTGTCAATTTGTCAGAACATGTTTGTTGTAAATCATGCATGTATTCATAATTGTCAACATTTAAGTGTTAAAAAATAAACCAAGAAAATAACTCGCCCTTGAAAAAAAGTCTAGTTTTGTTTGTGTTCTTTTTGCCTCTACTGATGGAACTGTTAGAGACTGCAGGTTTATGCCCCTCGTCTGTCCGTCAGTATTCCACACTTTTTTTTCCTTCTGGTAAGACGACAGATGGGATTACATTTCACCAAATTCCGTAAAACAAAATGGCTGTGATCACAGAATTGTAGAATATATATACATGTATGTGTTGTGAGCTCGATAAGTGGAGAATAAATTCACGGATTAACTTTAAAATTTAAGTATAGCTTCCTGCCTTTAAAATAATGGAAGGGATTGAATCTTGAACAAATTCACGGATCAACTTGAAATATAGCCTCACTTGTTAAGGCAACGGCTGGGATCGCATTTTACCACATTGGTCAAACAAAATGGTCACCATTGCCTAATTTGGCAAATGGCAATATTTACGTCTGCATGTGTTGTGACCATAAGGCATTTTAAAATATAGTTAATTTTACTTCCTGCGTCGAGACATTGTAAGATACACCCGGGCCATCTTGTTTGGCACTTCTTTTATTTGCTGATCTGTGGCTGATAGGTCGCCCCAAAAATTG
>JAVFBX010183603.1:0-14205 GCA_034783855.1 Mopalia kennerleyi
ACAAGTTTCTTAATAAACCTTAATCTCGAGTAGTGTTATGGGTAACCTATGGACATCTCGAGAGAAGGTAATGACCATTAACATGGTGTATAAAATAAAGTTAAAAATGTAGCTAACAGGATATTCGGCATGGGTTATGTTATACAGATGTAGCTGAGATCATAAGCCATTCTCACAAATTGTTGTACCATATTTTAGTGCCCATGGTTTACGATATTTTATCATACTATTTTTTTGTCATATGACATTTTGTGAAAGTGGCCCAATATCTGGGTGTGCGGTGACTGATCAGCATCAGCAAACCCTTGTCAGTTGGCGAAACATGACCATAGAGCTGAACTGAGAAGGCCGTATGGTTAGACTGAAAAGTCCAAATCAATTTCACCATATGCTATTTCCCTTGTCTGAGCAAACCGGCTCTAGAGGGTACAAGTGGTCCCAACATCCCCCTCATGTCTGGGGTCAGGAGTTTGATTCTGTATGTGGGTTGCGGAGGTGCCCGGAGAGCTGTTTCAATATGAAGCTGGACTGTTTGTGATGTGTTTGTCTTGAGTCTTGTAATTGTCCTGTGTTTGTCCTGTCTTGTTTTTCTTTGTTGCCAGTGATGCCACATGTGCTTTTCTTCACACACTGGGCTGGCATGCCGTCATGTGAGTGATATAATAACCTTAAAGTACAGTACTGTGCTGTTGGGAAGAACGATCAGAATGGTGTCTCCTCGTGGTTATGCAAACTTAATTTAGGTGGACCTATTTAAAGGTATCCCAAATCGTTCGCAGTGTTTGTCTGAATTTGCGTTTTGCTATCGATTTTGACAAATTTTGTCATCAGATAATCAATGAAGTTTGTGTTTTAAAGCAATTTTGCTTAATTTTTCACAAAGGCACATTTATGTAATTAAAAAATCCGCAAACCTGGCGAAAATATAAGTGTTGGGCTATCTCACAAAAATTTAGAGCACCAATTTTGAGGTTATGCCAGATAAGATTACAGCATAGGCCTTTAGGTACAGCATTTAACCCCAATCAAACAAACAAATCACATGCTTGGTATGCCAGCTACATGCGGATGGTCATGGGTTTTCTGTTGATCTACATGTACCATTGGATTAATAAATAAATATACATGTACTTCCTTTTATGTACTGCAGCATGACGTACCGTATTAAGTTTCATCAAATGGATGATTCTTCAAATGTTATTTCTTCTTGGAACAGGCAAGATTTTCCTGGCACCGAGCTAATCCGCTTATTGTGCTTAATGCGGCTGCTGCTGCCTACTCACTGGAATATCATAATCCAACTAAAGATCCAAATTAAGCCCATTTTTTTTTTCAAAACGGAAATTGTTTCTTTTGGTGATAGAAGTGTGGACATACATTTTTCAAGCTACGCATGTACCACCAAATAAACAAATCATTAACTACATTTACATCAGTATTTATATCTCATTGACTGTTAATAATGGGCTATTTGGTTTCTTCATTTGAATAATGACTTTGATGATAGAAATAGCTCAGTACTATGATGGTTTAGCTGCAGGCAACAGTACTGATTGAGTCAAGCAGCCTTGAAAGTTGATCAGTCGCTCCAGGTGACTGGCCAGGGTCTATTTTATCATGACGGGACATCATACTAATGATGGTCAGGGTCAAGGTAGAGTATATGTGTGTGGAAGTAATCGTGGATTCAAATGTCACTTGGAATTCTGTTAAATAACTCAGTACTTATTTTTTGTATTTTTAGAACTTTCTTCCGCTTGGGCCGGTTCCTCGAAGCGCTATTAAATTTAATCCTCCATTAGATTACCTCACGCCATGTTGAAGGTCTATCTTTGACCTGGTATTAGCAACTGAATCTGGTGTTAGCGGCCAATCGTCTTTCAAGGACGGCATAGAAGTAATGTCTTTCAGTCCAGTTTACACATTATGAGGTCATCTACTGACCTGAAAGTTGAACTAATTTGGAGTACTAAGAAAGTGTTATCCCAAAATAACGAAAATACTGTTAATTTGGAGTATTTTGTGATCTTTAATTTCTTTAAAACCTGTGAAAAACTATGTCAGGATTGAAAGAGTACACAGTTTTGTCCAGCGAGTATTTTTTATAATTATGTAATTTAATGATGGTATTGTTTACATATGATAAAGGTAAGAGCATATTCATATAAACTATGTCGACCATCAGGTATATGAGTGAGTCACAAGACGTGGCTTCGACAATCGTGGGGGTGGTTTTTAAGAGGTTTCCTCTTGATTTTCCATCGTAATAAAGCAAGGAACAGTGTGAAGTGGACAATCTGTCGTCATATAAATGAAATACCCTTGAGTACGACGTTAAAGCCCAATCAAACTAACAAATCTGATTAACTATGGACAATCTATCTAAATCCCAGTCCTGCAGTTTTTACTAAGCACTGGGAGGGAGGGCCATTAAGAGGGAGCTTACCGTTGCCCTGGTTAACTCGAAGCTACATGGAACAACATGAAGCCAATCTGTTTGTGACGTTCTGTGGTTATTCTGTATTTCTGCTGTCTTGTCTACATTTGTTGCCAGTGTTGTGCCTGCAACCCATAGGTCCCTGGTTTGAATCCCGGTGGAGGCAAATTTTTATCTCTTCATTTCTTGAAGTAAATTTTTTTTTTTTCAATATTTGTTCTTATGTTTAATTATCATGTATTAAAGATAAATGTTTGCATAACACAGATTCAGCTGTAACCAAATCTCTGCAAGGATAAACCTACTTGAATACCAGAAAGCAGACCGTGTCAAATGTGATGTGTAAAATGCATTTTGCTCTTGTCAAAGTACAATATTAAATCTCAATCACAGAACAATTGAAGTGAAATCGAATGTGTCTTTTATTTCCAATTGGTATCTTTTTTTTTAAACTATAAAATTACTGTTACTTTCTGTCATTTTTTTGTTGTTGTTGTTGTTGTTGTTGATTCTATTGATATTTAGAGATGTCACCTGAGGAAGAATGGCAGATGTGTCCTTCTCCATATTTAAAAAAAGTCTTAAGGGTACAGGAATTGTTGATGTATTAGAGATTAAATGATTCATTCTACCCTACTGAGACTCGATAAACAGAGCCTATAGGGTATCGGGACAAAATAACCGTGGATCTTTTAGATTCATCTGGATAAACTATTAAAGAACATGTGAGGCCCCTTCTGTGTAGCTGTTCTCTCCTATATTGGAGTTTATGCTCAATAGAGTAATTGTTGTGGACACATTCCACAGGCTGCGTTTTACCCACCTGCTGGGAGAGTAGCTACATTGACATCCGTGAAAAGAGAGGAGGTCTTGACGTATAGACTAGATGCTGTGTCTGGACTAGTTCACAGTGAGCCTCCAATGAGCTTCTTTTCACTCTGGGTGTCTAATTGCGTCTGTAAGCATGGCTGGATCGCTAGTTATTTTACACTATTAACTTACAGTGAGCGACTGGTTTGCTTAGGGACCACTTCTCCTCTCATTGGTTCAACAAATGCTTCTTTATCTATCAGACCGACGACTGACAGTATTTTAGAACCTGACTGACATTCAGACTAAGGCTTCCATTTTTCAAGTTTCTCTAACTCTATTGTGTTTGTTTTTTGTTGGAGTTTTTTTCTAGTTTTTTTAATTAATGAAGAAAATCGGATGAAAGAAGGATTCTTTGAGAAAAAGTCTGAGTTCTTCGAAATCCAGGATCTGGAATTTTTCTCTGGATGACCAAACGTTGTTCAGCACTATTTTATTTAATTAAATTTCAATTTTTATTTGAGTAAAACTTGAACTTTATAGAACTTTCACAACTTTATTGTTGTTGTTTAGTATTACAAATGTCAAACTTGATTTAGATGGATAAAAAGGATGATACTTTAGATCCGAAAGGGTTAGTTTCTATAAGTCATCGTGGGATTCTCATGGATTGGATTTAACTAATGCAGTATCTGAAGTGAATTGTATGCTGTGAACAGTGTCAAGATTGTCTGACTCAACTCACAATGCAACCAGATGTCAGCAGGCAGAATGACTGTAAGTAATCTTTTTTATCTATAAAGCCTTGTGGCCCTCTGGCAAAGGGCAGTTCTTAGCTAACTGTCTTTCCTTAGCAATGGAGGAAGATTAACTTTCCAGCATTACTAAACACTTCATATTTTATAGTTGGCCTAAAGTCAGTTAACCAATTGGCTACGTTCAGTTTATTTGGATCTTAGCTAACTGGCTTTCCTTAGCCCTGGAGGAAGATTAACTTTCCAGGAAATCGAAATGCATAACATGATATAGTTGTTCTAGCATTCGTTAACTATCTGGCTAAGGGCAGTTTGCTAGGATTTTAGCTAACTGTAATTCCTTAGCACTGGAGGAAGATTAACTTTGTAACAAAGCAAAATACTTCATAAAATCACATTTTATGGTTGGGCTAGTGTTAATTAACAATTTGGCTAAGGGCAGTTTATTTGGGTTTTAGCTAACTA
The DNA here is from genome assembly GCA_034783855.1 of Mopalia kennerleyi. Classification (NCBI taxonomy): domain Eukaryota; kingdom Metazoa; phylum Mollusca; class Polyplacophora; order Chitonida; family Mopaliidae; genus Mopalia; species Mopalia kennerleyi. The sequence goes on from JAVFBX010183603.1 coordinate 4,468, forward strand.
TCTTTACTTAGCACTGGAGGAAGATTAACTTTCCAACTAAGCTAAACACTTCACATTTAATGGTTAATTGTGCTGGTATCAATTACTCTTCAAATACACCACTGACCTTTAAGTGAAGCACCCTTGAGCATGGTTTGAAGTACCAATCAATCAATCTGAACAACTTTTCGCCGAATAAAAAGGAACAGGCGCAAATTAAAATTACCTTTAAAAACAGTTGCAATGACTTGTTTATATCAGGAAAAAAACATAATATCCCGACATGGTCTTTACAACACCATTCAAACTAATTTATTCTTAAAGATGTATCAATCAAAGATTATTTTTTGATAATTGAATATCATACTTCAGCATTTGTTAGCGATATCCATTAGAATATTTTAAAAGTAATTTATAACAGGTTGTTGTACATCATCATCAATAATATTAGTTGTGAGATCTGGTACAAGTCTTTTATTAAAATGGTGCTTAAAATGTTACTCTTAAAAAATCTTGTATTTCTTTACTTTAACATATAAGCTTATCTTCAACTAGTCAAAATATAGATATATACCATTTTTTTTTACTTCCATAATGCTAAAATAACATCTCCAGTAATGGGAGCAGTTTTTCGAGACCTTATTAACAGAGAAACAAACATTCACTGTGGGTGACAGACCGTGTTACTTTTCATCCCAACAGGGTGTCCAAATAATGACTGTCCAGTCTTTATTTCAGTTGACAGAAGAACAAACCATGACTAGTTCATGCTTTAAGGATATTCTAACCCCCCTACAGAGTGTTGTAACATTTCACCGTTTTACTTCTAAACTACTGTGAATTGTGCAACACATGTATATATATTCTGAATCGGCTTTGTCTGATGAACAATAATAAGTAAAAAATATATTTCTGAAACATTTCTGAAAAAAATATTTTGCATAAAAAGTTAATTTTTACTACCTCTTTTTCAAATTGCTACTTCTTTTACACCATTAATGTCAACTGTTCAATTTTACATCAATGTGTAATACATTATATAGCACGTTTTCTTGCAATATTTTAATAACGGTCAAAAATCCAAAATATGAGTCAAAATAGGGAAATTTCAACTTCTATAACTTGACCTAAAAAACAAAAACAGATATAAAAAAAATCTAAATGACCATTTTGTAGCTTTATATGTTTGTACGTTTAATTTTTGTCTCCGTCGTCATATAAGTGAAATACCCTTGAGAACGCCGTTAAACACCAATCAAACAAACAAACAAACTAAAGGTGTAATAACAGCCGAGGAGTAGACATTTTCCTAAGTACGGTACACAATGAAAGCAGAGAAAACATGCAAAATGTAGAAAACACACTGCTGTTGTAAATGATGTAGTCGAGTTTTATAATCAAAGTTAACGGTCTTCTAATTCTAATTTTTTTTATCGGGTTTGCTCTGGGATAAAGATCACGATCTCAACTTTTTGATTATGCAATAATAAAAAAATCGCAAATTTTGAGCTGAGGGGGGGGGGTTAGAGTATCCTTAAAGGTCTTCTCAAATGGTTGATACCTAGAAAACTTATAAAATAATTCAATGTCCACTGGACGATTTCGATTTGTTTCATTAAAAAAAATCTGCGTACTTATGGAGAAATTGGGATTCAAACATGTAACATTTATTAGCACATACAGCTCAGCGATAGCCAGTGACGTCACTAGGGGAAAAGAACACATGACTAGTATCTATAGAAACATCGCCACCATTTTATTATTCTCCAGATTTTTTTCCCAACTGTTCAGTGTTAGCAGCGAATCGTGTATCTCCCGTACGGACTCGGCATTATCCGACTCAGATTGTTCTCAAGGGAATTTCCCCTGCTTACGTCACAGCTTAATAACTTGTTTGCAAAGTTGCAAGTTTGTAAGTGAATAAAAAAAAATCTATGAATCGGAAAAATACGGGATATTTTTTAAAAGTAGTTTGCAATATTGTCTTTGGAATTGAGTCACTTTAAATCTGATTTAAAACCCATTTGGGAAGACCTTTAAGTATCACTTTAAAACCCCAATTAAACAAACCCTACCAAAAACACAGTCACACAGTATATACCTTCCAGGGCTTCACCAAACAAACAGCAGGGGTGATAATAATACCTAGATCATGTTTTCACCTTTAACATGCAAACTAAGTAAACTTTCCAGTATATATTTATGTTACATATCCCCACTCAACTTGTCCTTTGGTTGACCTAGTGACTTGACCTAGTTTTTAAGAGTGTGAATATAATATTATATTTGTCAATTTCCCACTTGATCATACCCATTTCTCAAATATCTCAAATTAGGACATTTGGAAGTTGTTCACGGCCAGTTTTCTAATGCTACTATTCAGTCATTTAAAGGATTAACATTAAATCATAATGTTATTTCATTTGTTGAAATATGAATCTAAGTAACTTTAATTTGACACCTTGGCCGAGTTGCTTGAAGGCAGCACTATTAAATTTAATCCACTATTAGATTATGTCACGACATATACGGTCTATCTCTCACCCGGTATAGCGATTTGATCTGGTTTTAGGGGCTAATTGCCTCTAGAGCAACTGGCTCCATGTATCAATTAACTACTTTGTGCCTTAAATACAGGTAAATGATGAATTTCTCACCTGTATTGTTAAGGGTAGTATGTTTCAAGCAGAATCATGTTTTCTTTCATTAGCACTAAAGAAACATTTATTGAGCTGAACTGAGGAGTAAACATCTTACAGGTGTGTAAGCGAAGAGTTGGGACAGAGTTTTCTGTTGCCCTGGTGACCTCAGAGAGCAAGGTGAAGCCGATCTGTTTGTGATGTCATTGTATTTCATCCTGTGTTTGCCCTGTCTTGTCTTTGTTTGATGCCAGAGGGTGGTTTCCTTCACCCATTGGGTTGGCACGCCATCATGTAAGTGAAAGAACTTTAAGTACTGTGTTAACCCCAATCAAACGAATGGGTAAGTGTGGCAAAACTTGTCAGTGCACAGGTGTTATAGAATTGAGACACCTGGACAAACCTCGTTAAACACCAATCAATCAGTCATGTTAGTAGATACAGTACATACTTTTTACCTGTCAATATTAACTACATTAGCAGTATAATCATTATAAATATTTTTGGGCTTGACTGCTCTTATTTTGTGACCTAATTTCTGAAAAAAAGGTGTAAAATCAGACGCTCATGATGTGTTAAATGATGATTGCAATGAGGTTTACCTGTAATTGATCCTGTGATTAATGACTTCATTTAGTTATAATTAATATAACTAATTTGGGTTAAAAAAAACTTTCCCATTAATAAGATATCATGATATTGATTATCAATTATAGAGGTCAGTTTTTTCATATAGGACAGTCAGGTAACAGTTTTTTTTTTGGTTGATAAGATCAATCTTGTCTTGGTTTGTGTGCAACAGCTTAACTGAATAACTGCTGAGTGTGGCGTAAAACAGTAATCAATCAATTTGGGGGGTTTGTGTGTTTGGATTTGTAATAATATTACTCACCAGATCTACATATACCGTAAAACTTCTTAAAGTTCGGACACTCTAATTTCCGGACAGTCCACAGAAATAACATGTAAGACCCCTGTGGTAAAGCCTATTTCTCTGTCCCAACTACTAGAAGTTTTAGGGTAATTAGTCTTACATTTAGTGTTATCTACTGACTTTTATAATGGCCGCGGTATATTCTTTTCATCAAACTCCGTCTGACCCTCAGGTATAGGAGTGAGTCAAACAACCTGGCTCCGAAAATTGCGGGGTGGTTTTTGTGAGGTTTCTTCTCGGTTTTATTTGTCCTGTCTTGTCTTTGTTTGATGCGAGAGGGTGGTTTCCTTCACCCATTTGGCTGGCACGCCATCATGTAAGTGAAATAACCTCAAGTACTGTGTTAAATCCGCCAATCAAACGAATGGGTAAGTGTGGCAAAACTTGTTGGAGCACACAGGTGTTGTAGAAGTAAGATACCTGGACACACCTCATCAAACACCAATTAATCAGTCATGTAAGTAGATACACTAACTTTTTACCTGTGAATCTTAATATTAACTACATTAGCAGGGTAATCAGTCCGGTTGTTAAATAAGTGAAATACCCTTGAGTACGACGTTAAACCCCAATGAAACAAACAAAAAACAAATCTTTTCATCAAGCTCTGTCTGACCCTCCGGTATATGAGTGAGTCACACTATGTTATGTGGACAATCGCAGGGGGTGGTTTTTACAAGGTTTCCACCGTAAGTAAGCAAGGAATAGTATGAAGTGGACAATCCATCGTAAAATAAGTGAAATACCTTTGAGTACGATGTTAAACCCAAATCAAACAAACAAATGAAACTCTGTGTCGCACCCACAAAAAAAAAAGCAATATCTGTTTGCTCTTTCAAACTACAAATATATTTGTCGTGAGAAATTTGAGCTTGAATTGTTCTTTATTCACTACATTGAAGCGGGAATATGAGCTTGTCACTCGAGTACATGGCACTCAAACTGACTCCTGTTACGGTTAAAAGGCATCACAGTCTAGATAAGGACATGCATGACCCTACTTGTTATACACACTAATTGCTTTGTTCAGAGCTACTGTTTAAATCTGTGTCAGCCAATTGTATACAAATTAGTAAGTCTTACATACACCTGGACTTGTTTTTGTTTGTATCTCTAGACAATCTTAATTAAAAAATCTAATTAGATTAACTGTTAATATTCGTCTTCGCTGTTTAATTATCCAAGCGTATGGTTGCACCGACACACTCTTAACTTTTGACCTCTGTTTTTTCGTTAATAAAAAATGTTTTATTCCTATATTTTCCATTCATGTGTAAAATGATTCATTATTCTTGCCATGTGCCGGGCGGGCGGTTGGCGGGAGCTTCATGTGCTCTCAGAGCTAAAGGGGAACAGGAAGCTGATCTGTTTGTGGTGTCTGTATTGCATCCTGTTTTAGTCCTGTATTTGTCCCATCCTGTCTTTGTATATTGCCAGTGATGTCGAGGGTGGTTTCTTTCACCCATTGGGATGGCATGTCGTCATATAAGGGAAATACCCTTGAGCACGACGTTAAACCCCAATCAAACAAACAAGCATCCAAGTTTGACCAAACCTCTCCTCTACAAGGAGGTGAGAATGTTAATGACAGTTAACATTGGTGATTGGTCAATATGAAATATTGATTCCCCAGTACCAGCATGACTTTAATGATGGGGATGTGCTACAGTGCTAGCCACCCAAAGACAACATCAACAACATGCAAAATGTTTTCCTCCATCAGCAAACAAAAACAAAACATGATAAATCAATGACACAGATGATAAACTTGTGCTTCAATTGAGTCATAGGAAAAACAAAAACTACTAAAGATCAAGGTAATAGTCGTTCTCAAAGATATGTGTATCTTAGCCGTAGGTGATATTACTCATCAGTGTAGATAGACGTCTGTGGAAAACAACACTTCCAACAGCTGGTGGAGAAATTAGGTCTCGGAATAATTTGTCAGTAGTCCTCTTCTCCTCTGAAGCAGACTAGTTAGTGATTTCTGTAGTTTAGAACTCGTGTGGTTATTGGCAATCATCCAGTACTGATTGGGACCTCTACCTGTGAAGTCTATATCCACAGTCTCAGCTCTACTGTACATTGTATACAAACAGGCTCAGGAAAGAAAAACAAAGGAGGCAAATAGAAATATCTATTGTCTTAGTACTGCTGACATTTCTATTTCCTGAAAGTCTAAAGTGCATGTATTGTAGGCAATTTATGTACAGTGTAGTGAATCATTTTACGAATCATGGGTTATTGGTACATGTACAGTCAGGGGCTTAGCCAGAAATCAAATGTATGGTGTCCAAAATAACCATTTTGCTTCACTTTTCAAATAACTGGTTGTCCAATTCTGAAAGTTCTCTCATCTCCTGCATGTTAAAATTTCTTTAAACCGGGTGTCCAAATGAGGCAATTGTTCACTTCATGGTGTCCATTTGGATGGGTTTTCATGTACACCTCTACATGATGTTGAGAAAGGATAACAAACCTGATAACAGAAACACACCACTGACACCAGGGACCAATTAGTCACTAAAATAGCTGGTAATGAATCCTGAATTAGAGATTATTTGTAGACCTTCAACATGGCACATTCAGCAGTCAGCCCTTGTTGATGAAGAGGTGCTGTGTTTGTGGAAAAGTTTATCCAAGTTGTAACAGATACATGTACTAACCAGAAAATATTGTAGACAGAGACCATTTGGGAATCACAGCTACATGTACATATGCAAAGAACAGACTGTGCCATCCCCAACAATCTTTTAACAGAAACATAAACAAAGTTTTATCCAATTAGATATAGATCTAGTTTTCTGTGTGACAGTACTACCCTTGTAGCTCTTTAGTCAGATGCTTTTAAATACAGCATGATGGTGTATACAGACAACACAGCACTACATTGTCTCTGACTTTAAGAAATGAAAGCTGAACATTGTCTTGGAGCCATGGTAGTTTCTACAAGAAGAAGAATCAAATCTAGGACAAAGTACATGTACATGTACTCGTGATAAACAAAATCCTGATTTCCACTGATAAGTTAAGCATCTTACATGAGTGGTGTTACTCCGAAGAACGAAAGACTCATTGTGACTTCAATATTTTGTCGGTTTATTTTGCCATCATCAGGAGAGTGATAAACAATTATATTGATTTATCAGCCATATATAGAAACATGTACCGGTAGTGTAGTTTTCCAACTTCAATGTGCGCATCATTCAAATACTAAAATGGCTTATTTAGCCTGAAGCAATTTTATACCATTGGTTAATACTTGATTGTAAATTCATATAGAGTTTAATCTTTTCTTTTAACAATTTTGTACATGTACCTAATATCAATGGTTCAAAACAAAACTTACCTTTATCCATTTTTCAAAATGAGTTAAGCCCACTGAATGTACATTGTATTTTGATAATGTTTCTGACAGAAGTTATTATCTCTAATTTTGATAAATACATGTACATATAGGAAAGTAAATAATATTTTTGTTTGTCATAATGTCCAATCCTGATTATAAACACATGGTTGATATACATGTAAGCCAGGGAAATGAAAGTTAAAAACTGAAGAAAAGCCAAAAATGTTTGTTTGATGCAGATAATTAGATGGAACTGAAGAACATGTAAAGCCAAAACAGTTAATGTTTAAGCACTGCTGATAATTACTTGAAACCAAAAGAAAGTCAAATGTGTTAATGTTTGTCTAATGCTGATGTTAAAGTATAAAAAACTTTAAAAAAGTAAAAACTGTTTTCATTTGTCCTAGCCCTCTTCGCTGTACCATTATCGGGATCGAGTTCGTCGGTCAACCCTCAGGTATATGAGTGAGTCACAAGATGTGTCTCGAGCAATCGCGGGAGTGGTTTTTATGAGGTTTCTTCTCGGTTTTCTACCGTTGTTAGGCAAGGAACATTGTGAAGTGGACAATCCGTCGTCATATAAGTGAAATACCCTTGAGTATGACGTTAAAACCCAATCAAACAAACAAACAATCCTCCGAAAAGTAGCCAGTAGTACATGAATGGTTTGTTTGTAAGCCCTTGATATATATTTTGATTGGAGAGAAAGAAACTTTTACATTCAATATATATACAGTATACATGTGCATATAATATCATTCTTGTAGTCTGTAGACTGTTTACTTGAACCACATCAACATGTACATACCCTGTACATATCAAAGTCGGGCCGCCTGTGCAGTAATCACATATTGATGTGATTGCACCGGAGCACTCCCCTAAGATACTGGAATAGAAATCTGATGGCTATGAAATAATAGAAATCCATCAGCTGTGGTTTCTGCAGACATCAGTTTTGGTTCATGTTTTAACAGAATTAAACTCTGTGCCAGTGTGTTATGTAATCCTATCCACTCTATCAACACCAGGGTGTATGTATATCTGTAATCAAGTAACAGATGGCCACAGCAGGGGTATTTGAGTTTATTACACTACTGATATGAACATTAGGGATGTTTTGAAGTTTGTATTAACCTTAAAATTTTGATAGAAAATTATATTTGGAACTTTTTGCCTTTATAATACATGTAGTTTATAAAAGTTAAAGGAAATCCCTTTTGTCACTCATACTTTACAATCTGGACTTTTGGTTCAATAAGCTACATCCCTCTGTTTAAGGACAGTTTGTTCAAAGACTAAGCCATGCTGTCTTAGCCCTGGAGAAAAATTAACATTGCAACTATTACTTTATGGAAACGCTTCACATCTTGGTTGTGCTACATGTAGTGTGGATTATTGTTAGAATACACTGCTCAGTGCATATAAGTAAAATACACTTAAGCACGACATGAAACATCAATCTATTGATAAGCTACATGTAAATGACCAAGGTGTGAATCTCAGTGAAGGCATCTCCCGTGCACTTATTTATTTATGAAAAAAATCATTATAATGTATAAAACATATTTTCTCTGAAGATTGTTATTAAACTTTTACTGTATTTCATGTTCACAGAGTTTAACAACTTCAAACGTCTGGCCAAAATTCCGAGAAAAGCAATTAAAACCTTCCCCATGATAACCCCATTATCTGAATAGATCTAAAAATTACTTTATTAATTCGTTTTCCATTTGCCAGTCTGTTTGCAATTATTTTTCAGACATTTTCACATTTTGTCTCCAAAATGACTTCAAAACCCCTGGCCAGAATTTCATGAAATTTGAAATTCTGTGTTGTAAATCTAATGTCAGATTGGAGTACCTGTATAAATATATGCAGATTTCAAGATGGTTTTGGCGATTATTTTTCTGTCTGACCATTTGATTCTACATGTTAAAATCTAATTATAAGCCCAGAAATTACTAATCATAGTAAATGCAACCATATTTGAAGTTAATGTTTTGCTCTGTTGAAAAAATCATGTTCTTAAACTGCTACTTTATGTAACTGAAGATCATTTGACTTGTTCTAAACATACCTCTCTGTTTATTTGTCACAGGTAGCGGGACAGGTATAAGTGTTGGTAAAGTACTCCAGAGGTTCCCAGAGAGAAACTGGCAGGACTGTTTCTTTACTCCAGGCATCGAAGATGTAAGTATAACATATTACTTATAAGGCCTGGGGCCGTGGCTTAGTGATTAACGTGTGCGCCTACTAATTCTACTTTGATGTACCATTCATGGGATTGAGTCCATCAGGTACATGTATATGAGTGAGTCACACGATGTTGCTCGGGCAATCATAGGGGTTATTTTTCCACCATAATTTGGCAAGGAACAGTGTGAGTTGGACAATCCATTGTGCCTTTGTCATATAAGTGAAATATCATATGAGTACGACGTTAAACCTGTAAGATGTTAAATTCTTTGGAATTAAATTTACGGGTATTGTTCAGAAAGTAAACCATTATGAGTCCTTATTTTGAGACTATATCTATTTTCATTTTCAACATATACCAATTTTAAAAAAAAATTCAGTCCCTCACAAGAATCCAAACTTTCCTTCTGCTTCTAAATCGCTAGGAGAAAAGTGCCTCTTAGTAAGATTACAGTAGACTGAAAATTGTGTTCATTGTCAGTTTAACTAAGGAACAACAGGAAGTCAATACCGGTATATTACATGTAGGCATAGTATTAGCCAGAAATCAAGAACAAGGTGTCTCAAATCACCATTTTTACAGAAAAAGGGTGTCTCATTTTACTGATCCCCTATCTTTTCCATGTTAAATTTGACTGAAA
>JAVFBX010183614.1:0-14203 GCA_034783855.1 Mopalia kennerleyi
AAAACACAGTTGTCCCCCCTTTCCAGCCAATGGACTCACCCACTTTCCGTCGTCGTTACCATGGTCACCAGGGGTCACCGTCACGTGACCCAAGTGCACTCAAAGGTCAAAGGTCAATAAGCGCCCAAATGCTCTTTCTATACTACTAATATAAATATGTACGCAACCTCGCTATTTCTATTCCTTCAACAGTTCCAATACATCGAATAGATTAAGAAGCTGTGAATGCAGGTCACGGCTGTAGTTGTGTATTTGGTTATCGACTCACAACTAATATTAGGACCAGGCAAAGTGACTAGGAGTTTATACTTATAATACTAAATTTCGATCCATGGTAAACCTCAAGCACACCAGCTCCAGCTGACATCTTTCATTCGGACTAGATATTCATTATAGGATATGATAGGCAAAATTTCCACCATACTGTGAATATTAAGTAACAATGTCTAATGACGTTTTGGTTCTGACACTGAGTCCAACAGTTTTAATCAATCTAAAATGTGTTTCTTGTTAAATTGCTAAGATAAAAGCAGCATTGTCATTCCTAAAATATAAAACTTCCCTCTTTGCAGCCTTCCAACTAGATATTGGCTTGTTGCTGTTCAGTTAAATCAAGGTTTAATGTTTGTAGTATTCTCCTAGAAACCCCAAGAACGACAGGGTGACAAATACACCATAGATAATGAACACCCCTCCCAGAGTGTCCAAAGTTAGGACTTCAGCGTTTTTCTTTCGGTCTGTATGTGAACAATTAGTCGGGGGAATCATCCATTTTCTTTCCCAGGTTGATACAAATCCAGACTCCATCATGCGTAAAATTCTGTGAACACAGAAAGGTATACATAGTCATTTTTATTTTTTACACACATTCGACATTCCAGTGGATAATTAGTGGATCCCGTTTTTTCGGACATTGACATCTAGTCATAATTAGTTCCAGTCGATATTTTGAAGGCCAGTTTGAAAATACAGCAGTATCGTCGGCATACAATATTACCATTATCTTAAAATACTCTACCTCCTCCCCGCCCCTGCCAAATCAATTACTACACCCGAATAATTTTGATTAATTAAAAAGGTGTGTAGATCGTTAACAAATAATGAAAATATAAGAGGTTACAAATGCGCCACATGTCCGCTTGAAGACCGCTAAAGTATTTGGATTTTTGTCCGTTTACTTTTACACTCGACTTTACATCGCTGTACAGGACATTTTTTTCCACAAATGCCATTTTTGAGTCATTTGCTATCCTCCATGCGGAATCAAATGCTTTCCGGTAGTCCATAAGAGCATAGTAAAGAATGTTCATTTTTATAAGTGACTTGTCCATCAGATTTTTGTAACACAAATGTGTGATTAAAAACACTAAGCTCAATTTCTAAATTGATCCACTTGTCATGCTGTATACTCTATCTCAATACCTTGTATGAGCACATTTAATAAATTACTGCCTCTATCCGTTATCCGTTGACCACCTGGTACTATACAAGGTTGGAATTGTTTACTCACTTGCGATGCTCATATACATGTAAATCATTTTTGTCCGCGTGAGTTTTATACCTCTCGTTTCCATTTAATGTTTTCTCAAAACAATTTTGGTATGTCGTCTTAAAAAAATAAGTATCTGCTTGTCTTAATATCACCTTATAGATTCCGTCATAAGTTTTACATTCCTATAAGTCTTGTAATATATGTGCAGATTTAGATTGCAGGTAACTTGGCAGTTTTGCAATCTTTATTAAACCACTTATTGTCCTCTGTTCTTATCTCATCAATTTTCTAACTTGTCGTCCAAAGATTATAACAGTTTGTAGCAAATATATTTGTTACTTTTTCACATATTGAAGTAATATTTAGTTTATCATATTTTAAAGATTGTATCAATTTGCCAATTCTTTATAATGCATTTCTTTAATAAACATATTTTGTTTATCCTGGATAAATATTAGTCTACAGTTCCCAGAGTAGTCCTTTGTTTGATTAATCGATTGGTCTTTTTTACTTTGTTAAAATGTATATCTTATGGGCAGTGAACATCAGTGAATGCAGGTTCAAATTCGTTAATATTGAATGTAGGCTACATCTATTGCAAAGAACCTCAATGGAGCCTACGAAATGATCACTACTATCCCTTGAAGTATCCCTTCCTATGTTCCTGGCTAAGGAAGCTTCCTGTTGCTCTCTAAACTAAAGGGCAACATCAAGCCCATCTGATGGTGTTGTCGTTGTTGTGCGTCCTGTGATTATCCTGTCGTATCTCTGTTTGTTGTCAGTGATGTTGACGGTGGCTTTCGTCACTCATTGGGCTACCACGCCGTCATGTGAGTTAAATAACCTTAAGCACGGCGTTGCTTGGTATAGTTAGGATATTACACGGCTAACGTACATTGTCCAATATTTGTATTGTCACAAGATAACGAGAAGTGTGGAACGCCCATATCAGTAACATGTACGGCAGTGTGTCCTAAATCGGCCTATTAAACTGCTTGTCACCGCTCTAGTGGCGGACTGGCGAACCATCAGCGAAGGTTATTTCAGAACTGAATCGAACAGTTCATTAGTCTTGGCTCTATCTTGCGACACGATATGGCGCATGAAATCATGGGAGTTTGCTATGACAAAATAGCCAGTGGTCGTGGACTGTCAGAATAGTTGCACTGAAAACCCGGACTTCTATCATAATCGAAATTATTCATTGTGTATGTTCGAAGTGTTCATATTAAAATGACAATAATAAATAATATGTACGAAATAAATCACAACAAAGTTATAGATAAGATCGATCTGATTTATGACAACCATACATGTATAATGTAATTACGAACAAATCCGTGTCCTTCTATGGAGGCGATCACGATTTTCACAATCTGCAAACGAATTCCCCAAAATTCAGGAGTGAAGAATAATATAGTTTCCCTTGGTTGAGTTGTACAAATTAAAGTGAAACTTCTTTCTCCACGGGGAGCGCCATTCTAAAGTTGGGTAATTTGGGGTTCGCCCGAGGAGTGGGGGACAATAGTGGGGGAGCTAATGTTTAAGGGAGTATAAATAAGAGAACAAAGGAAGCCCGGGATATTTTCGTCTGTGGCATGAACTGAGCTGCTGACTAAATTTACATCCTTTTTCGTAATTGTTGAGGCAATAATGTATGATGATGTGTTGATCTTTTTTGTTTTCTTTTGTTTTCAGGAGGTTGTTGTCCTTTTCGAACAGAGGCCTCAGAAACAGGGTCTCTCGTTACCTCTGAAAACTCATTGGGTTCAAATCCCAATATATCAGTCTTCATGCTGGTCAGGGGTTAGAATCCCCAGTCCGACATATCAGAGAGTAAAATTACCATTTTTAATGGTGGTTATAGACGCCCAGATCAAAAGAGAGGCCGAAGTCAATTGAGGGTTAGAGGCCCGATTGCAATTGCGGGCTATGTTGCCCAGACCAAGAGAGGGTTAGACACCCAAATCAATTGAGGGTTAGAGGCCCGATTGCAATTGCGGGCTATGTTGCCCAGACCAACAGAGGGTTAGACCCCCAAATCAATTAAGGGCTAGAGGCTCGATTCAATTGCGGGCTATGTTGCCCAGATCAAGAGAGGGTTAGAGGGTCTAAATATATGTATGTGTCATATAGCACACAATGTTCGTGATGTATCGATCGAGTTTATTGAATTTTCAATTTTGTGTACAATGTCGAATTCTGTTCTTATGTATGTGACACATGTTGAGTCACACAATAAACTTTCAGTCTCCGGTTCATGCCGCACGACAATTCCAAAATGGTGTTTGCGCCATAATGAATAATGTGCGACTATTAAAGGGTGGTGAAAGACCAAACTAGTCACCGATAGTTACCGATGATTGGCGAGAGCTACTGACTAAAATCTAACCGGCGCATGACAAGACGATTCTGCGAACCGTCTGCACACAACTCTACATTACCCTATCTCTTCTAACATGGGGGAAGTAAACAATGCTGTCTCCACTACTGAATAAGGAATTGCACACTTTTGGTGAATGGACGTCTGGTATAACGCAAAATAATAGTTACACTCACTTTCCGTTAAAGGCATCCTTGTAGGGGGAATTCTTCGGCACAGCAAAGGCAATTGAAGTACTAGAAAACCTCTCATCTGCTAGCCGTGTTTTGCCACACGATCTAACAGCCTGTGCTGACAGCAGGTTGGTATCTGAGATTAACACTGAACTGCCTGCTTTAACCATTTCTGTGCCTTCCTCAATTGTTCTGATAGCTACTTTCCGCGCATTAATGTCTTCAAAAAGTTCATTTTCCGTGCCCTGAAAGGAGTTCTCTTTCTTTGTTATTTCAGACTTTGTAAAATTGGTTTACTTGGTTTAGAGAGGGACGAAAGTAGTGCGAACCGTTTGATTAACGTGAATTCGTTGTCTTAGATCATTAGCATAATTCCGAGACCTATTTCAAAGTTGATATTAATTGCCATACTAGTCGATAATAAAGGCAACGAAAAGAAAGTTCACTTGCAATTGTAGTCTTTGACGCTTATGTTTCAGATCTTTGACGTTATCTATAAAACATTATATTTTACTTACCTGAAATAGTGACCATGAGCTACCGCCGAACAGTACTAGAACTGTGATGTCTTTATTGTCAACCACGTCTTGGAGACTGTTAATTGGTATGATAGGTTTTGTCACTGTTAATACTGCAGCCAGATTGGCCGTATACATTGTACAAACAAGGACGGAAAAAATCAACCAAAATCCTAGCAGACATCGAGCTGAGCTAGACGACGGATGAAAGGAAGGACCTAAAGTATGGCAATGCAATAAGTAAATATTAATAATTTGTAGGTAGGTTAAGATTTGATCATCAATTTTGCAATCTAGAATCCATCGCGATGAAAGCGATGAAACATGAAATAACTTGTAGGTGTGCTAATATTTGAGTTTCAATTTAGCAATCCAATCTCCATCCCATGGGGAGCATGAAACATGAGATGAAGTGAAAACGTGTTAAGGTCTGCCACCCATTTTCTGAAGTGTTCGCTGGTAAAAACTGAATGTTCCGAGTGCTTGCGTCATCTACTAAAACTCCTTTGTTCTAGATCGATAACTATCAGAATCCCGGTCAAGTTTCACATTAAAGATAACTCTTGTTTAAGTTAAGAATTTAACAAACATACCTTGTTCAAACAGAGAGCCAATAGTAAGCATCCAGTACTCAAGCGGACTAGGCTGAGGGTGTGTAGTTTCGTGACGATATACTAATAATGTTATCACCCAGAAGCATGATGCTGTGGTTAAAATAAAAACTACAATGGTAATCCAGACCCTGAACGAGAAAGGCTTTAGGAACTGTGATAGGTGTGAAGCGTCATCGGCGGCTGGAGTAAGGATACCAACACTTTGTCCTAAAAAAGCTGCGGTAAAGTCAACTACCTCAGCTCTCTGATAATTCAATATTAACGCTGTTGCTGCCAAATCAACTTCCTGCAATCGACAAAATGTTAGCGCTTATGAAATAGCACAATGTTCGTTATCTGTGCGTGACTATGGCTCGACCGTAAAACTGTACATGTAATTTCAAATATCAACTCACCTGTGGTAAAATTTTTACAATGTAAGCAACTACATGTTTCAAACCACATAGTAATTAGTCAGATTCGTATTAAATCTCCACGCTAAATGTCTGGTGTTCGATTTGGGCTGTTCATTGTAGTCAATGGGAGATACATAAAATAGTCATACCATAGAAATATTATTGAGCCTTACCCCATTTAATACCAATTCTATGATTCCGTTCCATGAACCATTTTCCGTTGGGGCTCCATACAGGCCATCTTCAGGTTCAACATATTCGACTCTGAGTTAAATGAAAATGAAAATGTAGGATCCGTTGTTGTGAGAATTTAATGTTTCGAGCGGAATTCTTGTGTGGCAGTAAGAGTCCACAGACAAAGTGGTTCAAGGGTATAACCAAGATTCAACCTGATGTTCAACCCAACGGATCACAATGACCTCACATTCTTAGACACTGATAAGAAACCTTCACTCGATGTCGATGTTGAATTTATTTCGTTTAACATTGTAGTCGTCTTGCGTTTCAAATGTAAGGTTAGGTGTAATTTGTTATCAACATTTGAAAAACAGTGCAATAATGAGGGAGACAATTATTTATGCAAAAAATAAAAACTTTTTTGTGTTGGTGTATTGGTCTATACACTTACTTGAAATTGAGACTTCTAGCCAGATCCATCAAAAGATCAATGGAAAATCCTTCGTATGGTGTCTCCTTATCGTTCGTTCGTTGAGTAAATATTCCACCGTCCTGGATCAGAATTGGAAGATTGGCAATCAGTATTATATTCAATGATAACCTGTTATTTAATAATTTCTCTATTAGTCATATCAGTAGAACAGACTAGTTGTCCTTCTTTGCTAAAATGCAAAATCCAGTAACACATCCTTTCTTTTCAGTAAAACCTTTAAAGGGTCCAGTATGTATTGAGTTTATTGACCTAACCTGATTGAAGACACCGCTATCACGCTAATAAAGGTACAGCCTGTAAAAGTCAGTCTTTCGCCAAAATAGACCATGTATAATTCGCAATATTTGTTTCAAACATCCAAGAATCAACATAGATATAACCATTTATCTCTTGATAGTGGCTACATTTGATTAATGGGAATCTCGGAATTGTTTGAAGTGTGTTGTAGCAGTTCATATGACGTCTGCTCTTTGTTATATCCTATGTTAAAATTAGAAAAGTTTGCGCTAACAGTCAAAGATCAGGTCGAGGTTAATGACAACGGCACAGTTTGTATGCTTTTCTGGGATTTAAAACTATAAATACCGGTATTACAGCAATCCGGAGTATTCGTCCGCCCAGATTGCCACCACTGTCAAAGGAAACATATTTATTGTTTCTTGTAAAATGTCCACGTGTTGTCCATATCCCCATCACATCTATGGAGTGTGTTGGAATGTTTCTCAGCCTGATGATTTTGAAGGAAGGTATACGTTGTTTAACAACACTCTGCATTGTTTTTGACAGATCACCCCAACACTCTTGGTTGGTTTCCATCTTTGAAAAAAAATCCATGATAATTTGAGGTAATATAATCATGTATTTATTTTCACACAGGTGGCGGCAAAAGTTAATAGGGGTAGGCTGAACAAATATAGCAAGTGAGAGCCATTAAAACTTTAAATTATGGCTGATAATTACTTAGAAGGTAAATTTGTTTAATTGCTTCATAAAAAAAATGCCGCATATTATAACACATGTCATGGCCTTTTCACGAGGGAGTCCCAGTTTGGCCAAACCGCTCCTCTACGAGGAGGTGAGAATGTAACACAAATTTACGAAATATAAAATAAAAGGGCAAATAGCAATTCCCCACCATACCTGTTGTTTGTATTCTGTGTTTGTCGAATTAACAGATATGGACACCGAAGTTGACTCAACAAATACCGAGACAAACAGTTTGAATGCACCAAAAACATACACTTGGTGATTCTGCAACATGAAATAAGCAATAAACACTAAAATCCATGATTCCAAATTGAAATAAAACAGAAAACCGTTTTTTATAGTCCTGAATATCCGGAGCAGCTTTTGGTCGAAATGTATTGAATTTATTTATGTATGTTTACCTTGAGTTACTGTCTTGAAGTGATGTAAAATACAATGCCATCATAACATTTTATGTGAGTGTTTTTATATGTGAATATGTTTTCTGCATTGTTCACTGAAATACTTATATAAATATAGCATTGTCTCTGCTTTCTTACCGAGAGATGGGTTTGAACAGAATCGCCCTCTATGTTATGCTGGAAATGCCATCTCTTTAGATATTCTCTTGATTCAAGTTGAGGAAAAAATATGTCACATGGGCCACACATTTCTAATAGTTGAGAGACGTCTTCTATGGAGAAGTCATCCGAAATTAAAATCAGAGTCATTAGCTGGCTTGACTTCCGCATTGTGCAATTCTGCAAACGGAATTATTGAACTTATCTTGAATCAGTATGAACGCAGTTGTAAGAACTTCTCTTTCAATATTTATTATTTTCTTTGCGATGCTACAATACAAGCATGTATCACTATCTGCATGCTACCCATCCGTGGTAGCATGCGAACTCATATGCTATATGCCAGGGTCACAACCCACCGTGCGTTTTTTAGTCCGTTCTTTTTTTGGGGGAGGCCCTACTGGGGGTGAATATGTAGCCTGGCCGCAGCTGGGCTTTACCGATTGTAACGCCATTTGAAAGTTCAAAATCACCTTTTATAGTGTGTACGTTAGTATAACCAGTGATCGTACCGATATCCCTACCTCAGTCTGTTCGACCGTGTGTAGTAAGTGTGGAGTTCAGCTGTACTTATTATTCTGTTGTGATATTTGACTTCTTCCCCCTTGATTGTCGCAGTGTAATATAAAAAAGCGCAGTTGTTGTTGTGCGTCAGTCTTTCTGTTCCGTAAACAGGCTCTGAAAACCATTTTGAAAGCGTTACTATCTGCTTGGCCCTGCTGGCCGGTGGATCCATTGCAGAGCGGTGTCTGAGAGGAACAAAGACAAACGAACGCCATATCGTCCTCAGAAGAGTGAGTCAATACATCATAAAGAGATGACATCACATTTTAGACAGCTTGTTGATTTAGAAGTTTAAAACAATAAGGCGGGTTTAAGTTGTTTGACCATAACCCCTGTAGTCATTTTGACCCCGTCAAGACCTTAGACACCACAGTCCCACAGTAAATGAATAGACTTGGTATTTGTTTATATCGCATAGGACCGAAATTTTATATCTCTGATTTCTGTTAAGGATGGACAACCCCTTCGATGTAAGAACTTTTCATTTTTTTTCAAATGTGTTTATAAGAACATTCAGTTTTTTTGTCCTGTATTTTGTGAAAAAGAAATTATTTAATTTTCAATTTTAAAACGTTGATTCAGTTCTTTGCAAGTGTACGGCTGGAAGGGTTTTGCACGATTTCTAGCACTATAAATTTTTTCTCTGTTTCCTCAAAAACCCTTTGAGCTAAACCCGTGATACATTATAATCTAGAAAAGGGTATCTCAATTTTGTTTTGCCTAGTTCTCTCTCTATAGCAATTTTCCTAAAACAAGTTATTTGATTAAATCCTTACCCGAAAGAAGGCTGTCACCTCTGAATAGTTTGCTATGATAGCTACATGTGGAAGTAGATTCGATATGACCTGCTGAAGATCTGCGTCCTTTGTGTTAATGACAACTGGACGAATCCGAATCTTCTCTTTCGACAAGTTAAAGATCAGACGATTTCTTAAATCGTTTCCTGGAAATAAATTTTCAGACAATAATGTTTGTTGGTTTTACTGAAAAGGTCAAGATCTTTTGCCAAGTCAATAGACGACTGACTTAATGCAAAAGTTCCAATAAAAGGTGCACGTTAGAAGGAATCTGATTTTATATGAATTGGACAACGGAGAAATAACTTGCACAGTTCCTTGAGTACGTGCCGAAAACAATTTGCAAGATCGACATGAACGTGTATATAAAATCAAAAACTAACAATGGAACTTTCTAAGCAAGTGTGTGTTGTTCGGAATGTAAACTGCAGACAGTTAAAATATGCAGCCGCTCTTTTTAATCGGTTTGAGCTCAAAATATATCTTTGTATTTATTACCTAATCTATTAAAACAGTTCAACGTTAAAACACAATGACCACGCCTTTTGTTTCGTCTAACTTACATTTTCAACTCAATGTGATCACTGAGGATTGTCATGCTTATTAAGGTGGACTTTAAATACGCTCACAATTTGTAATTTTACATCACAGCTCCTGCTATCTTCGTGTGAATTATTTCGTGCTGAAGACTGGAATTATGTTTATATAAAAGGCATAGAGAGTAAAAGTATGAAAGATCTGATAAAATACTGTTAAACAAACGCGACTTGTGACATGCCCAAATCGATTATTATAATGTCAAAAGCTACACGAATCCGTCCAGTGTTCACTTACTAGTGGACTGTCCAAAAACAAGCGTCAAACTTTCAGCATTTGTTTCAAAAAGAAGAGTCTGTAATAGTTGAGAGTGAAGGATCGGAATGAGGGGCAGATAACTTGTTTTTCCCAAGAAGTAATGAGGAACAGATTTGCAGGGTTGAATTGAGTACGGCACGTGAGGAATCCTTTTTTGTCCCAATGTCGTTGATGTAAAAACTGTTTGTCGACTGCTTAGCAACGAAATTGCTCCATCAAGATTATCTACAAATAAATGATAGACAATTCGTGACTAACGCAAAATGAAGTCTCCCTTTCCTTGAGGATAAAATGGAGGTGTTACGTGTTTTAACCTCTCATAACTGTATATCTAAAAAATGCTGTGACGATTATTAACCGCTCATCATCATTCTTAATTGAATACCCCCAAAATGCTGTTACGTTTATCAACCGCTCATCAACGCAATGAGAACGTTATACCTACAAAGGGCTGCGACCTGTATTAACCTCATCAACTCATTCATAACTTAATACCTAAAAAATGCCGTAATGTGTATCATCCTCTCTTAAACGCATTCATAACTTTATACCTAAATAATGCTGTGGCGTGTCTAAACCTCTCGCCATTCATGACTATAGAAAATACTATAATTGCTGCGGATTCCGAAGACTATGCATTACTACGTCTGTTCAATCGTGAAATTGACCCGATGTAGACTACAGATAATAAACAGAGTAACATTGCCGCATGATCCAGTATTCCCTTTTATTTTGTCAGCCTAATTTCTGAGAACAGAAAGTATGCTTTTACACCAGTGTTAGAATGTTAACATGTGTGAGTGTAAGCCGCTATTCGATTTTTAACAGTCCAGACTGTGCTTTGTTGTTGTAATCTCACTGCAAGGGAACTACTACCTGATCAGCGTGTCTGGACTTCGGCATGTGTCCTGCTGAGTTTGAGCAGCATATGCTCTAGGTTAGTCTGGAATTAACTATTATTCCTACCGTCATTGCCTTCGTCTTGAACGCCAAAACAAGACGATTGGAGCACAAACGAAGGTTGGATACGTTCCCTTAATTAGATTCTGCCGGATCGTTTGAACAGGCTGGGAAGAAATGCCCTCCCCATTTAGATGCTACGAGATGATTTAAACAGGTTGGGAAGAGATGTTTTAATCTTAAATAAACATCGTTCTGAGTTATTTCCATACCTGTGTATAAAGTGTCCAGCAAGCCATTAGGTGTGATATTCAACCATATGAAGTCAATCCTAAGATCAGCTGTTATATTATTGGTCCAGGCTGTGATCGTCTTCCTAAGGATTGGCGAATCAATCATTTCATCCAGGATTATACCTGGAAATCAATGGAAAAAAAAGACCGAAGTATTTACTATAAATATATGTCTATGGTTGATACCTGGTCAATATGGACACAGATGTATGACCAACAACTTTTATAGTCTAGGATTTACTACATAAATGCGGTGTTCATTGAAAATGAAAGACCTTTCAATAGTAACCGAGGAGAACCAAAACATTTTCCCAATCTGGCAGTACCGGACGATTTCTAGATTAAATCATCTTGGTGGAATAGGTAACCGGAATAATATGGTGCCTTTAACCAGGATATAAGTGAGAACCATTATGGGCTGGAAAACTTTAACGAAAGAAACTTACGTCACACATCGTCTGTTTGTCTGGCGTATATAGATTCATGTTTTAATTTTTGTCTAGAAACAGATATAGAATTCTTTCAAAATAATCTAAAAAAAAAGAGAAATTGTAATGAGAATTATACATAATAAGTCTTCTAATCCATGTAACTTTCAATGCTATCTTGAAGCATTTTATATTAGTCATTTCTAAGCCCCCCTTGTTGTACGACTGTACGATGAAATCTCGTTTTACCTTATCTGGTTTTGACTGCCAAATAAATGAATAAAACAGGGTTTCTAATTGTTTTATATATTTGTCATCTGGGTTTGGTAAAGAAATGAACAGGTTTATTACAGTTTACTGATAATTAATGTTTTTAGAACTTACCTAGACGTGTTAATATTCTCTTTGACCATATATTTAATTATCGTTCAATTTCAATTAATACATGATTAAAGTTTATTTCAATCATGGTTTTAATATTGACTGCAAAATAATTCCTAAGTGCTTGAAATCGGATTGATCCCAGTTTATTTTATATCTAGGGTTGAAGGTTGCTCCACAAAATATCAATCCAAACCGATTTTGTTTTAGCAATATTAGTTTTTAGACCTGATAAACGTGCAAAGTATTGTAAGAGATTCATGGACTCTTTTAGAGACGACTCAGAACCATCTTAAAGTAAACAAGTGTCATCGGCGTACTGGGACAGTTTGATTTCTACATCACACACTTTGATGCCTTTTATTGTGTTTCTGTTTTTAATAAGGATAGCGAGAATTTCAGAACATAATTTGAAAAAATATGGCGAAACAAGATTCCCTTTTCTGAAGCTTCTTGATATGGAGAAGAAGTCAGAAAGGACACAATTTTGTATTACAGCTGTTTTGATGTCGTTACAAAAAAGTTTAATCCATTTTAAAATAGAGCTGCCAAAATTGAAAAAATCTAATGTTTGAAAAACAAAGGGCCAAGAATTTGAATCAACTGTCTTTTCGAAGTCTATCAGCAACAAAAGTCCTGGAATATTGGATGATTCACGGTATTCTATAACATCATGTACAACACGAAGGTTATCTCCAATAAACCGACCCGGCAGAAATCCGGTTTGACAGTGAATCTTAATAGCGTTAAATTGCCGTTAAAGCACTACGCGGACTAATTTGAAAATTGGGCACTCGCGTTGGAAGCAGAGAAACCTGAAATAGATGGTAAATCAGAGCAAAATCTAAAATACATAGCTGACAACTGGAAAGAGCGGACACTTTAAAAAAAACATGAATTCCCCTATCTACATGTAACAT
This sequence comes from Mopalia kennerleyi, assembly GCA_034783855.1. Lineage (NCBI taxonomy): Eukaryota > Metazoa > Mollusca > Polyplacophora > Chitonida > Mopaliidae > Mopalia > Mopalia kennerleyi. The sequence goes on from JAVFBX010183614.1 coordinate 12,931, forward strand.
TCACAAGAAATGTCATTACTGTACGCCTGTGGTTACATTCGTACCACCTGTCAACTGGTATAGCTCGATTCTTACACAACTGCTGTTATATATAAGCAGCATGTTTACCACAGAATTGGGAATTGCACATTTTTCTGAAAGAATATATCCTTTGTCAACTAGGCTAAAACAACACATCAGAAAGGAGCCTTCAATTTGTCTGGTGTTTATTATTGATATTAATATGAACAAACACCATTTTAGTTTCAATATGATTGGTATTACAACTAGTTTACCGTAACAAAAGCTTTAAATTTCGTGAAAAGAAACCTACCTATGGTATAATTATGTCGTGCGTTAGCTGAACCAAAAGCGCCAATGCCCAAAATTAGAATCCACAAAACCATCTTGGAATATCGTTGTTGTCTGGGTAAAATGGATCGCACAGCAATACGTAATAGAAGAAGCACGTGTCTCAGAGCTGAGACTGCCAGGCTTGTTTAAACAGATAAGCTCTTTTAAAAATACCATATTTTCAATATTCCGTGTTCGCAGTGTGTGCAGAGATATCGTCTTGGATGGATGGTATTATGCTTTGGTACTGTAGATGTCTGGAGATAAATACAGGCACATACAGGCTTTGTAGTCGACATCAATCCATAGTTAATAATTTATCATTCTTTTTGTCATTAAAATGTTATTTGAACAGCATATACCATAATACAAGGGGACACAAGATGAAATGTAATTTTAAGGAAGTAAAGATTTGCTTATTTATTCAGATCATAGGTGTACTGCTCCGTGCCTGGAAAACAGAATTATACAAGCGGAGAAAGGTATCAAAGAATTAATCATTTCATTAAAGCTGAAACTATTTCTTAAATTGAGTTACATCTTCAGTTTTAGTTTTTATACAAAATTAGTGATTCAATTTTTAGAAGTAAAGGTGCATTAAATAAGTATTGTAGGAAACAGTATTGATTTACACAGTTATCCCTTGATACACTTAAGCCAAATCAGCTTCTCAGATGAATAAGTTGCTGTTTTTTAGAACAATATGTTTTCAAACACTGAATTAAAAACGAAGACCCTCGTATATGCTTATATTGGACAAACAGGTTCAGAAATAGTTCAAAGGGGTCATATGTTATTAAAGCCAAAGAGTTGAACTCGTTTAAACATATTTCAGAGAAATTTCTCTATGAAAAGAACAGCTACTTAAGCCTGCCGCACACGAGATGACTGGGATGCGGAAAGCTCCACATGTGGAAGATGGCGCAGCACATTTCTCAAG
>JAVFBX010183625.1:0-14201 GCA_034783855.1 Mopalia kennerleyi
TGTACATTGACTGTCTTTATCTAAATCCTGAGTCATTGTGTACATTGACTGTCTTTATCTAAATCCTGAGTCATTGTGTACATTGACTGTCTTTATCTAAATCCTGAGTCATTGTATACATTGACTGTCTTTATCTTAATCCTGAGTCATTGTATACATTGACTGTCTTTATCCTAATCCTGAGTCATTGTGTACATTGACTGTCTTTATCTTAATCCTGAGTCATTGACGACCTGCCTAAATGTTGATTTGTTGTGCTCATTTACATCGGTGCTCGTACGGCAATGCTGAGTCTTTCTCAAACACGCTGTTCCTCAATCGGAATTTGTGCTGATTGACTTCCTTGTCTAAATGCTGTCTCAATGTGTCTGTAAGATCGAGTAAACCAAACACAAGATCTCTTTACCTAATGCTAACGCTTTATTTATTGACCATAGATGAAGCTACTACCCCTGGTTATCTCCCTTCTTATCGTCATGATTGTTGTCAGCGAAGGAGAAGCCATAGTCTTCAAATTTCGAATCCATAAAATCTGTCGAAAGGTCTGCAATCCAATCTGCTATTGGGTTATTGGGAAAGGTATAATAGGGAGGTACATTTGTCGGTTTTCCTGTCGTAAGATGTGTGGACACTCGAAAATAAAGGTGAGTGAACTCGTCGATACAAATTGTTTACATTGATGCAGGTTTTAGAATAGGGTGTAGACTTCCTCCTCTGGCCCCGTAACCCTTTGGATCCTGTTGATGTGTAAAGATTTTTGTTGAAATTATACGACTCCGGATAAATCTTTATTGACAATGTCATTGACAAAGCCTGTTGTTATATCGAATAACCGCTTTTTCTAACTATACATAGCTTCATGATCCAAGTCGGAGCACGCGGTATATGTCCACATGGATCCCGTGGCTCTTAGTGAATCTCGCAAGAACAGCAATGTCTTTAATCTGATCCACCTAGAATGTTAGACTGATTAACCTGATCCATCTAGAATGTTAGACTAATTATCCTGATCCATCTAGAATGTTAGACTAAATATCCTGATCCACCTAGAATGTTAGACCTAATATCCTGATCCATCTAGAATGTTAGACTAAATATCCTGATCCATCTAGAATGTTAGACTTAATATCCTGATCCATCTAGAATGTTAGACTTAATATCCTGATCCATCTGGAATATTAGTCTGAATACCCTGATCCATCTGAATAAGCCCTTTTTCTATACTGTGATAAGGAAGGTTGTTTTAAACAGGCTGTACCTGAGAAGGGCTCGCACCTGACACGGCTGCCCGCTCACCTGGATTTCTATGATATGGATGGTAATGGTTTCATCGAGATAGAGGAGTTTGCCGGTACTTTAGGTCACCAGGCCGATGAGAGAGCGTTAGTCGAGGGATTTCACTACACGGACACGGACAGTAAGTTTCACTTTCTAAACATTGAAACAAAATCAATTACTTTAGATGTGGAGCTTAAAGACTGGACAATGACGTCATACTTTATTAAGTTCGTCAGGTAAATTATTTACACTTCATTTTTATTTAAATGAAGTGTTATTTAATGACATGTGAATGAAGGGCCGCGAAATATACAAGAAAGTGGCTGTAAAAGTAAGATCAACCAAAAATGTTTGAAAACGATTTTCACACATTTCTAAAATAATAGTAAAGGGGACGCCTCTGAGAGATGTTAGACACTGAAACGTTGCATCGAAATAAACGAGATATAGCAAACATCGAGTGTTTTGCCTCATAAGGTTTTATCACCACTTATATCTAATGGAACGATTCCTTTTTATCTTAAATTTGTAAATGACACTTTATTAGAACCCTCTTGTATTAATAAGATTAAGAGGAGAAAGAATTCATTTTGACAAGCAACTTTGGTGTGCGTCCCAGGAATTCAATGATAACAATGATGTCTATTTTCTTCACTCACGATTAGGGGAGTTACCAACACATTGCAATTTATATATTTTTCTAGTTTTCATCAATGGAAAACAAAAATTGATTGGCTTAAATCTGTATGTAATCGTGGTAACAGTTTATGTAGTAGGAATAAGTTATTGACAAAGAAAATAAACTTCTTAGCATAGTATAGCTATCCTATACATATCGTCTCTTAATGGATATCTAGGATTATCGATAAGAAAACAGCTACATCTTATAATGTTAGGAATTATTCGATCCCAAATGTTTGTAAGTATTTTCTCCATATTTACTAGTATATGATACAGTTAAAAAGAACAGTTCCAGAAACTAAAATGTTTAATCTCGAGTCAATGTGAATTTATTATACTAGTATATGATAACACTGTAAAGATGTCCTATTCTCTAAAAGCTAAAGATCACATACCCCATGATCTTAAAAAGTTGATAATATACCATTTTACATGTCCTGGTTGTAAAGTTTGTTATATACGGAAAAACTATAAGATGCTTTACACAGTAAAACTAAGTAGCTTAAAAAAGTATTTGTACATTTTCAACAGGATCGCTTCGTCCTTTCTGTTGAGAAGTCCATATAACATATGCATATTCTAATTTACTGAAGACCGATGCAATATATGAGGATTAAATTAACTTATACATTTAAATATTGACAATTTCGTTTAATAAAACCAAGCATACTATTAGCCTTTTCAATAATATTTTCTATACGAACAATTAAGTTTTTATCGTAATTTTCGTTTTCGTGTCAACTTGATACAGACGCATTTGCTAACATTAATATGTAGGTGTCATTGCTTAAACCACTTGTTAAAACTTTTGATATTTTTCTGTAAAACTTCAGTCAATTAAAGATTGGATAGGTTTAAACAATTTGTCATCATCTGCAAACATTAAACAATTTGTCATCATCACAAACATTAAACAATTTGTCATCATCACAAACATTAAACAATTTGTCATCATCACAGGCTTTGCGTATGATGTACATGGACTATCTTTGAATAAATGAAGGTACAAAAAGCAATCCAGTACATTGCATTAAAATACACGCTGTTCTCAATCATCATATTTCCGTCATGGATACTATAATACACGTATTAAGAAACTTCGCATCTTCGCATCGGATATTCGGTTTGTCGCATTTCAACTTCACTTCTTGGCATCGCAACTTCTCTTCTTCGATTTTGCCAAATACAGATACACACTGAGTCTCTTCACGGCCACCATAGATACAGATGGTAATTTTAGACAAACGAAAAACAATCAGTTTTAAAATAACATTTTTTGTACAATTACCACCCAACACATACAAGCCAAGTGAACTGAGAACGAAATAGTCCGTATCAAATAGGTAAACAATAGTTCTGTTTGTTGGGGTTAGTTTTCGCATGTTGTCATTTTTTGATTGAATTGGTTTCTTTTCATTGATATATGACGTTCTATATAAGACAGGTATGTCAAAACTAAGACCCGTCTATACTGCATACACTCCAATTAAACCCTGCACTTGCTTAACTGTTACTTTATTGAGAGAATGAGAGCTGTCGGAATGGTTAATAAAAGCATGTCCGTTTCTTTTTGTGTGTAAAACGTTCAGCTTTTTTCGTTTAAAAATAGATTTTAACTCCATCTGCTGTTTAGGACACTGAGACAAGCCCCATGTTTCCAGTCACGTGCATCATCATTCTTTCATCAGTCGAACGAAATAAAGGTATACCAATTCAAATGCTAGACTTTTTGTCCTAAACGATAAACTCTTTGTAAGGTTAGTTTTTTTGCGAGCATTTTATCGCTAAATAAAAGTCAATTTTTTACTGGTTAGGTTATTCCCGGTATTACACGAGGAAATAGAAGTCCGAGCTGCAATAAAATGTTGTAAAGATGGTGTAACATCTTGTGTCCGTTAATGCCTTTTACTTTCTAGTTGCACTATATATAGTGTACAAATCTTCACTCGGATATGGTACAGTCGTTTAAACAACAAGGATAAATTTTATGTAATGTTAATTAATGTCATGTAAAACATGTACTCTATTAAATATATTAATATATGCATGTATTCGGGCCCATGGCCTACCATACTGTTAATAAAGATAATATATATTAAAAAAATTTAAAAAAAAAATCTTGAGCATTGGCCAATTTGGGTAAAAAAAAAATGAAATTATAGTAAAAATCAACCCAACCGCCATGCATTTGCGTTTTAAACAGTAAACAGAAGACCTCTAACACTGTTGACCAATCAAATCTCTTTCTCGACCTAGTCGGTGGTCCTACTTAATACATAATAGGATGCCGCAAGAGTGTAAGACACACTACGTCATGCTCAGGGGCGGCATCACCCAAAATGTCGACTCTGTAGACAGTTCTGAGGACGGTGAGACAGCAATTAGATCCACTTCTGAGAGAATGGTGATAGAGTAATAAGATCCAGTTTTGAGGAGGGTGACACAGTAATTAGATCCGATTTTGAGGAGGGTGACACAGTAATTGGATCCAGTTTTGAGGAGGGTGACACAGTAATTAGATCCAGTTTTGAAGAGGGTGACACAGTAATTAGATCCGATTTTGAGGAGGGTGACATAGTAATTAGATCCAGTTTTGAGGAGGGTGACACAGTAATTAGATCCAGTTCTGAGGAGGGTGACACAGTAATTAGATCCAGTTTTGAGGAGGGTGACACAGTAATAAGATCCAGTTCTGCGGAGGGTGACACAGTAATTAGATCCAGTTCTGAGGAGGATGAGACATAAATTAAGTCCAGTTCTGAGGAGGATGAGACATTAATTAGGTCCAGTTCTGAGGAGGATGAGACATAAATTAGGTCCAGTTCTGGGGACGATGAGACATTAATTAGATCCACTTCTAAGAAGGGCGATAAAAGTTGATAGACCCAGTTTTGACGAATGTGAGACAGTAATTAGATCCAGTTCATAGGAGATTAAGACAGTTTCAGTTCTGAGTATCGAACGACATTAATTAGACCCAGGACTATTAGATCCAGTTCAGACAGAGCAGGTAGCTCCACTTCCATGATTCTAACAGTATGAGGGCCGTGGCTTAGTGGTTAGCGAGCGCGCTTACTGAAGCCAACTTCGATGTACCGTTCACAGGATCGAGTCCGTCTGTCGGCCCTCAGGTATATGAGTTAGTCACACGATGTGGCTCCGGCAATCGCGGAGGTGGTTTTAACGAGTTTTTTCCCCCGCTTTCCACCATAATTAGGCCAGGAACATATTTCAGTGGAAAATCCGTCGTCATATAAGTGAAATACCCTTGAGTACGACGTTAAACCCCAATCAAACAAACAAACAGTTGTGGTGTTGCCTGTCACAATGGCAATTTATGTACATGAAAGTGTATTGCATAGTAGGTATAATGATTTGAAACATTTAAGTATAAAAAGCTACCAATTCACAGTGCGTTGTTAGACTTGCATGAAATAATAAAATATGTGCTCAAATGAGCATAAGTCTATATTGCTTAGTCACTCTATATGTAATGCTTACGTAAATCGGAAGCTCTAGTTATAACATCGATACTCAGATAATATGAAGAACAAAATCATGTGTTAACCGCTTTCACTGTGAGAGGTGTGAAGCAACTTCGCAATTAATCCTGTATTACGGTCACAGCTTATGTATGCAGGTACTTGGCACCAGCTGCATGTTGCGCAACAGTATGTGGGTATAGCGTATGACGCAGATCAAATCAAAGGAATCCATTTAATAATCTATAATGAGGTGGTTTTGTATTAACGAGTGAACTGTTAAGGGAGAATTCATCTGTAGATTCATCATCAGTGGCTGCTAATCACTTTTGGTTGTGGATTACCATCAAACAAATAAAACCAACTGTTTTTAACTCAGGAAGCACGGAAACAGTCAATTTGTATTGAGAGATACGATGGATACATACAAATATGTTCACAGCTTTACAATAAGAAATACCACCATGTTTACCAATAACATTGTAATTTAAAATGACTATAATTTATTTAGTTAAGCAACCTTAATTTAACATGATGTGAACCCTGCAAGCAGTTATATTTCTGGAAAATTCAGTGTTTCGTTTGATTAGGATAAAACGCCATATAATAGGTTATTAGGCTGAATGAAACCCTCAACACAACTGGCAATAAGCATCGACAAGACAGGGCCATCGTATTACGCAATACAAATGTATCACAAAAAGATGGAGTTCTTGTTACCCCCATAGCTCTCAGAGCACCAGGGCAACAGAAAGCTCTCATACGCCGCCAGCTGAAATCTTAATGCTAAAGTTTTATATTTACGTATAGCGACCAGTATATTGTTTAAAAAAAAACAGTTCTGCCTTTAAATTATCCCGCACCAAAAAGGTCTCCTGTCTAATGGCGTAATTATTAACAATATATATAGTAGTTAAACTTCATTTTTAAAAGTACTCCAATGAAACGTATACGTAGACATTTTATACAATAACATACTAACGATTTTCGTCGTCAGTACAGCGTAGCAAAAAAAGAAGTATCAACTTTGTTTTTATAAAATCTGTCGAGAACTGTAGATCTATATTTGTTATGGCATGAGAACTGGACTACAATCATATACAGGCTGAGAATGTTCACGGGGCATTTAAAGTATGAGTTTTAACATATTGCAAAATAGCCAGATAAAACTTTATATTGGTAGAACAGGCCATCTAGGCTTACATATCCAATTTGTATGTCGGTCATGTTAGTCAATTTAGCGATCAGTTAAGTCCATTAGCGAAGGAAACTATCAGCAGATAAATTTGGTATCTTCTGGGAAATGTTCCTTCCAATTGTTTATTTGCTGGCAATCTATGTCGCTACACTGCGAGCCATACACCGAATACTGATTACTGAGAAACCAAAACTAAAAAGGTTTATAAACAAAACTTTTCACTATTCATTTAAAATATTAGCTTAGCGTGATTTATCAGTCTTTTTCGGCTTATTGAAGACTGCAATGAGGGAAAAAATATAGTTACATTATTTTCAGCGACAACTCCAATGATTTAGTATCGCTGCTTAAGGGAATTTGTATACAATACATGAAATTCAGTTCCACTGCAAAATAGGATTATCAGGAAAGATGTTACTGATCGTCAAAATGAGATAAAAACCGATATTCTAAGAAAGAAAGAAGTATTCAATTACGATATATAAGCGAGACTTTATAGGTTTATCTTCTGGAGTTTCGTACCAATATATAATCATGATCTGGATAAAGTGTAAAACTTGATCACCCAACACACGTAATTCAATCCACGAGACTGACCAACTATACTATGACACATCATGTAAACCAAAGTCACAGGATTGAAGGTGGTGACAAAATCTTCACACCTCCTTCACAAGGCGGAGAAATACTAGTATGCATCTTAGCTATTTTTGTTCTGATCAGTTGTTGTCGTGTGTGTTAAATTAATGACGATATTTCAGTACATATGCTAGGTGGAAAAATAGAAACAAAATCGGGTTCATTCGGAGGCCAGATGTGGATTTATCACATAAACCTCTCCCAAGAGAGACTGCCTGAATACCGGCGTTGTGTGATAGTAAACCATAAGGTTTGTGACGGGATGTATAGCCAGCGGTCCTGTCACCTCATAGCATTGTAAGCCAGGGACCCCAGTTCGAATCCCGGTGGAAACAAGCATAATTGTCTTTCTCTAAAATATAAATATATAACACGTATGTATTGCATCTTGGTGTGGCTATTTTCAACGAGACGCGCACTGATGTAATCCATGCATCATTTACTAATAGATTCATCTTTTTTAGGTCAATACTTTTTTAAATGCGAATTTGCTGGATTGCCATGGACTTCCCTAAAGTCCCCGATTATCTGCCTTTTATATTGGAAATGTGTGGACGTAGAGCAGACGTTAGAAAGAATGACGCGTGATACACCTAAGATTAATGATCTACTGTTCTCTGCTTATAATCATCGTCCTTAGTATAATTAGCACATACTTGAAATGACAATTACGTGGGAAACAGTAGGATACACTCACACTGTGTACAGATGATAAAATGAAGCACGATTGACGCAGGGCGGTGCGCTAAGTGTATAAAACGGATATGAACAACTTTAGAAGAGACGTAAAACAGATAGACATAAGCCAAAATGTACTGAGTAAACTCCTCGACGACTGTGTACACAATCGCTTGTCTCTTGACACCTGTAACATCAATAAAATGTATTTCAAGTCTACAACGTATTATCGGAGCAGAATTAGCTTCCAGTGAAAATCGCAAGGCGCAAGTTCTTACAATCCCATTGAGTATCAACTAATCTCCTCTGGCTACTTTATGTCCAAATCTCATTCTCTTCTCTTACAGATGTCAAAAACAAGGTGGTCCCACTGTGAATGGTTGCTAAAATATACATGATTGACTTTTTATTGCCTGGTCGACCCCAAATCTGCCCATTAACGTTCGGATCCTACTTAATTATGCCATCAAATCTAAGCAAATACAAATCTCAGTGTGTGCGTTATTTTGGGAAAAATACACATGTAGCTTAGTGGTTCATCGATGCGATGCACTTACGGTGTTTGAATTCTGACGATTTGTTTGTATTCTTTAGAAGTTAAGCAGTTGTTGTTTTGTTGAAGGATATTTCACGTATATATGGTGGTTATAACAACAAAATTGGTCACATTAACACAACCATAATAAAATATTAATCCACTGTTTAGTAAAGACAAAATGACGACGCCCAAAACAAACCGTCCTGATCGAGAAAGCAGGAACATACTGAAATTCTAATCGCATGGACAAATACCATCACGTGTATAAAAATAAGGTACTATAAAATGGCCGAACCGTTTTCTTTCTTCGTACGATGGCATTTTACGAAAGAGTGGCCCTGGGAATAGACACCCAAATTTTAAAAAGCTGACGATGGGTTTTTTTGCGTGGGGTAGAGTCAACATTGAGAAGTTAAACAAATTCCAGAATTAAATTGTCAAAGTATAATCCTGATCGTGTTTAACATCTTATTACCAAAAGGACTGATTGGTGAATTCACACCACATTCAATGGCATTTCAGCTACACTGTAACGTGAACGTTTAAATAGCTTCTATAGGTCATAATAATACCCGAACAACAGGCAGTTCATTGTAATTTTTTTTATCAAAACGATAAATAAATTTAATTGAAACCGACAAACATAAGTGTTGAAAGTTTCACTTAATCTAAGATGGAATGATGTATATTAAAACAGTCTATAGTTTTTATGTTTAATGTTTGCTGCTCATAATATTCCTGGATTTGGTGTTGTTTCACGGAAGGCAGTAGTTAACTTGAAAAACAAAAACAAAAGATGAGATATGTCAACCAATTCTATTATCCAAACTGTTCCCAATTGTGATGTATCTATTTTTTTAAGCTTGTTTTCTATCTGGCGCTCGATTTCGTATTATAACACAATAATAACACAAAAGTATTATTATTATTATTATTATACCGTAGTTACTTTTTTGAATTGAGTTTAAATAATTATAAATATGAGGAAATCGATAAGAGTGCTTGTGGACAACAATCAGACTCTGATTAAAATAATATTATTTAATTGTCATATAACACTTGAAGGCAATCCAAAATGACAAAATCGCCCTAGAGACGAGTGATCGGACATGGAGTAAATCAGAAGTTGATGTCCATCAATATTTGGTTAAGTTTTGTGTCTCCATTTTATTATAACGAATGTACAAGATACACAGACCCACTGTGTTGAATTTTTATATAAGAATCACAATACTAAAACAAATTCAAAGCCTAGCGCTTACCTGGCAAGTCTGATTCCTGAGAATAATCAAACAAGCATTTCCATTCATTGTAATGTTCCTGTCCAGCATGGGGGGGCAACTGATGGTCTAAGCCTCCGTGATGTGTATCATTGTCCCCGTTGCCGGAGGTCAGATTGTACAAGTACGTGTTCATCATGACACGATCTGAGGTAATAACACAAACCCTGGTAACTCAGATCACACGTGTATGCACATCCTTGAATTTCACATTAGATGCTTGGCTGATAAAAATTTCCCCGTATCTGAAAATTAAATTTGTCGACAGTGATTAACTTTTCGGGTTTTAACGTCGACTCCTGGTAATCCTTCACACAAACTAAATTTCAGGCACAAGAACCAGTAGCCTGTACATTAGTAACAATAATATGGGGATTTCTGCAGAAACAACTGGCATTAAATCCTCAATTGTAAGTTTTGTTCGACTCCTTGTCGTTTCTGCCTGGGGTGAATAGCTTAATGTTAACGCTGGTGCAAATCGCCGTGGTGATGCACGCCTTTAACAGCATAGCGAAGAGAGCGACTAAGGCTGACTGGTTGCTTGTCTACTGCCAATCCCTGAGAGTGATCGAGTCAGATATTCTCCAATGAGAAGTAACGGTGTAAGAATGACACCAGTTATTATACAGACCACGCTTTTCACACCCCTTCAGAATGTATCAGTCAAGCACAACGAAGTACTTCTAAACTATTGTATATAACCGCCTATAGATAGACATTACTTTCCTGGCAAAAATTGTAACAGAGCAATTATATTATCCGTCTAATGACTATTATTATTCGACCGTGAAAGAACGTACGCTTTAAACTATAAGGTGCTTTTACCATCACTAGATATAGGTGTATGTGGCAGTTTGGGTTGGAGATTGGTGATGGCCTGAAGCTGGAACATCATCCATTAAAACCCATGGGCTCATGAACTGGAAAAAGACTATCCTTGGGAAAATTGCCCGTAACATGCGACTACCAGACTAACGTTTAATACACTAGGTATATGAGGGAGCCACACTATGAGAGTCCGGTTATAGCGGAGATGGTTTTAGCGAGGTGTCTTCCTGGTTTGAAAATTACCGCCGTATTTAAACAAGGAAAAGTGTTGAATAGACAATCTGTCATTTATAAACAAGGTACCGTTGAGTTCGACGTTAAACCACAGTCAAACAAACAAGCGAATGAAACATTTTAAATAGTAAATCATTTTGCCAGTTATATAAACTGGCAAAATGATTTACTATTTACAAATGTTTCACCAGTTCTATTTGGGTTCAGCATTTTTGTTTTTGTATTCAATACTCACGGCATATGTTCAACATTTTACTTTCCTGTTCGATGTCAAAATGTGTAAATGTTGTGAAAAGGCTGACTTCTGATATAAAGTAAATTGCTATTTTTCTAAAATTATTTCATTTGAACCGGTAATACGCAGGATTCCAGTAGCACACCCAAATGCCGAAAAGCGCAGTGCCATCTGCAATACTTGGTAACTTTAACCAACCTATTTTAGATAACATGCCACTATCGTTATGACATCTGACGGTGTGCCTTCGGCGAAAGCATACAGTTAACCATTGGTAGATTTACATTTAATCTTAACGCGCCAGGATTGTTTATACAATACACAAATTCAACGTTTTGCTATCAGCATTAGAGGCAACTATATTGTCTGTTTGTGGACACACATAACTCAATAAAATAGATAACAAAGTTATTCATTCACACCGTTCCTTATAATCCCACAAATAAACTAAATAAATAATTCTAAAAATTAAAACACTACCAACGCAACTCCGTCCAACTTCATCAAAACACTTAACATTTTATGGTTGTGCTATAGTGGCGATTTTTTGTTGGAATACAATACAATGTTTTAGTACATATAAATCACAGAATGGGAGTATGTATTTCTGTTACGTTCCTACAGCCAGGGTAGGATATAAGTGTAGACATCACTACAACGGTATTGCAAAAAAAGAAGACATATGTCGATCTGAGGAATTGCTATATAAAACTCCTGTCATTCGAGAATATCGGCGCCCATATGCTACAGAATCAGGCGGCAGCGTGTAAACAGCAGGGGTATCGTATTGCCACTGTTACTCAACAAAGGCCACGAGAGCTGGTGGAGGGGAAGGAAAAAAATCCAGCTTCCGCGGTGTCATATTCGGGGTAACTGTGTACAATCCGGCCTAGTCTGCTCGGCAATAATTGTTCAGAATTAAGGGATAACCGAAGTGTGACAAGACCAGATTAAGAATACATATGGATGCTTTGTTCGCCATATTCTTCAATTACTGTTGTATCACACAGCAATATAATACATTTAAGTAATAACTTTGATTATTCCTAAAATGTCCATTATGTTGACAGTGTTACATTAGATGGAGCTTCTACTTAACATAGCAAAAAGCTACATTCAATGTTTGTGTTCTAGCAAGTATTTTGTGTCAGCTCTGTGTCATTGTTTTAGTTTGAAATGTACCGTAAATTATCCCCTATATAATTAAAAGTTGGTTTGTTTGATTTGGCTTAGACCTCGTACTTATTGGTTTGTCTGTTTGTTTGTTTATTTGTTTGATTGGGGTTTAACGACGTACTCAAGGCTATTTCACTTATACGACGACGAATTGTCCACTTCACACTGTTCTTCGTCTCAGTACGGTGGAAAACCGGAAGGAAACCGCGAAAAAACCACCCCAGCGATTGCCGGAGCCCTCATAGACCTGAGCGTCAACATACGGACTCGATCCTGTGAACGCCACATCGAAGTAGGCTTTAGTAAGCGCACTCGCTAACCACTAGTCCACGTCCCTCGTACAGGTTGTCTATTGCACACGGTTGGGTGGAAAACCGGGAGGAAATCTCATAAAATCCATCCCGCAATTACCGGAGCCACATCGTGTGACTCACTCATATACCTGATGGTGGCAGACGGACTCGAAAGCATGAGCGATTGATGGAAGTCTGAAAAACAGGCCGACACGCTAACCACGGCGGCGGACCACAGTATGCGAATGAAGTTAAAACGCAATACTAAAACACCCATTAACCCTATCAAGTCCGACTCATATATAAGCAAACTAAATATTTCAATGAATGAAAGTATGTAACAGGTTTAAGAGAATGAAAAATATGAGGAAAAAATTTCTTACATACCAGGTTTAACTGAAATTAAGGCCATTAAAAACTATTGGAACCCTGTAAAAATAATATAACACTACAATGCACTAAACGGATTTGGAGTAGAAATCATTCCTGTCAAATAGAACCAAATTCGTTCTTGTTTATTTTAATAGTTCAAGAAATTCACAATGCAACTTATTGCAAAACATCAGACCATAAACCGTGAACGTAATCTGAACAAATTCAATCCTAATTTGAAAGCCTAAAATTGTCTGTTTTCCCTCTAGGATTGATACGTTCTCAATACGTAATGAGAACAACATGTAAAATCGATAGAATACAGGAAGCCTTATGTAATTACGACAACATAGACTGAAATGTGGAATAGAGTAATTATGGCACTGCATTATTTTGTATAATTAGTATCGTAAATATATATTATTAGCATGGAACTTAGTTAAAGATGGTCGACACCCATAATAAGATGATAGGGTACACACATTTGAGCGGTCAAGGATACTATGTTTGTAGTGCGTGGTCGTTTTAATGATATATAAGATACAACACTACAAAGTAGCAGAAAGCAGTATAATTACTGTTCTTTATCTGTTATTATTTCATATCTGCATGTTGGTGGATAGCAGCAAAGCCTTATAACATAGTCACTAAATCGCGGGTATTCAGTTCCAATATCCATGCCGGCTTCGGTTACAAACTGTCACATATACGTAATAGAAAACTGGGTTTGAATACAATTAAAATTCTGTAGCCGATTACCTCATCAACATTTTGGCCATTTCGTTGAAGCAGAGGGGCTGAGGGAGCATATCATGAACAGGAAGGCAACCAGTTGGGTACAAAATATAAGTTTCTTAACTAGTTCCGATAGCTTATCGTTGATTTAGTTCATCACAAATATATCCGGAGTATTTGGATTTAGAATTCTGCTCCTATAACGAAATGTGCGCGTTCCCAGTCTTCGATATAAACAATAATTGACCAATAATATAACAAGGTAGTTATGGTATTCATTTACCTTGTGTTAGTATCCCTGCTTCTAAATGCTACTCAAACAAGTTAACAAACGAATAGTGTCACATCCGAGTCTATGGTCCTAACTCGCATAATCTCCACATTATGTTTATCAAATAAAAATGTTTCGTTTTCATATTTTACAAAGATTATGTATTACATAGAACAGCATATGGTTTAATGCCATTCAAATGTTTACTGTTACATACTTTGGAGGGTATTAAATAAAAGCTAATGCTCCTGGAACGAAATGGATAATGTCTCAAAGTTAATTG
>JAVFBX010183647.1:0-12784 GCA_034783855.1 Mopalia kennerleyi
CACCCAGGCTCACCATCAAACACCCAGGCTCACTCTTAAACACCCAGGCTCACCCTTAAACACCCAGGCTCACCCTAAAACACACAGGCTCACCCTCAAACACCCAGGCTCACCCTTAAACACCCAGTCTCACCCTTAAACTCCCAGGCTCACCCTAAAACACCCGGGCTCACCCTTAAATACCCAGGCTCACCCTTAAACACCCAGTCTCACCCTTAAACACCCAGACACCCTTAAACACCCAGGCTCACCCTCAAACACCCAGGCTCACCCTTAAACACCCAGGCTCACCCTTAAACACCCAGTCTCACCCTTAAACACCCAGTCTCACCCTTAAACACCCAGGCTCCCAAGAAGACCAGAGTGATCCTTAACAATAGGTTTAACTTATATCCAAGCCCAGGGCTGCCTAATGACTTGTACAGTCCCAATCGTATTCTGGCAAGACTTAAAATTGTGGACGAGACTAAGACAACTCTTGTACGCTATGCCAGGCCATCAGGCATTAATTTCCGCTAATATTTGGGGGCGACGTTTGCCACAGACCAGTAAATTAAACAAGTCTTAGAGTCAATGTCTCAACGTAGGAAGTAGAATCGATTATATTTTAGAATAGTCCAGTCCTAGCTACATGCAAAGGAGCCACAAATAACATATATAGAGGTAAAGACATAAGCTCCTACATGTAATTAGTTATTTTGGTTTCAAAATATTCATCATTTTATTTGGAATGAGAGAAAAAACTGATGACAAAATACAATCAAATCTTACTATTTCTTCTTCACCACATGTCCAGATTGACTGGCCACAATAAATGAAAATTGAAAAGCGGTAATATTTCAACAGGTTGTTGTGAATTGTAGATCATACAGGTTTGGGTAAATTCTTAAACTTTTGTTCTTGTTAAATGATTTGCTTGTTTATTTGTTCGATAATGGCTTTAACGTTGTACTCGAGGGTATTACACTTATATGACGACAGATTGCCAAAATTACACAGTTTCTTGCCTAATTATGATTGAAATCGGGAGAATTTGTTTGATAGAGGTTTAACATCGTACTCAAGGGTATTTCACTTATATATATGACAAAGTATAGTCCACTTCACCTGGTTCTTTGCCTTATTATGATGGAAAACCTGGTAAACATCACCCCCGTGATTGCTAGAGCCACATCGATGACTCATTCATACACCTGATGGTTGACAGACGGACTCGATCTTGTGAATGGTACATCAAAGTAGGACTAGTAAGCACAGCCACTAAGACTTAAGACACGGTCGTGCACCATAGAACATTTCAGCAATTTTGAGGGAGAGAAGATTGGCTGTTATTGACTCCAAATAGTTTAGTAGCCGCCAGTCTCCGTGATGGATTTGTTTCTTATTTGTAATATTATAAGAACTTCTGAAATATGATACTATAACATCTGTAGCTAAAAATACATATTTGTGCTGTTAATGGTTTAAAAGTTCAGCCAGATCCGGGGAATTTAGACACGGGCCAATTTGAAAGCGCTTAAAGGGAAAGACAACTGTTTTTCGACCTAAACTTATTATTTTTATTGCATATTTTCAAAGACAAACATCAGTATTACACTCGCATTTGAGTAAGCATAGCCGTTAATTAGTTCATTTAGCAGGCGAAACTGACGTCATTGTTCGAAAACAGGGTCGGACACCAGTGGGGAACAGCCACGACTAGATGATATAACTACCGTGGTTTGGAACAATGCCGTCAGCTCCGCTCTTTAAATCATCTAATTAACGGCTATGCTAATTCGAATGCAAGTGCATGCAATACAGAAGGTTGAAAATATACAATAAAAATAATAAGTTTAGGTAAAAAAAATACAGAGGAAAGCCGGGATGAACCCCGTGATTGCCGCAACCAAGTAACATTTTTAGGCCACTGGAATGTGGGATATCCGATATAAAATACTTATGATGTGCTAATAATCAGTCTAAGATCGTCTGGAAAACACAGCAATATAAGTTTTGAGAAAGTTGAAATTGATAGCCTATAGATAATTAAAAATAATTTTAAAGAAGGAAAAAACCAAATGATATACAACTTTAAATTAATAAAGAGTAAAATTCTCTCAAAATTGTTTCATAGCAGAGCTGGTAATCGCAGGTGTTCTTTTGTTAAACTAACATATTTGTGTCCGAGGTCATGGAAAGGTGTGAGTTTTCTACACAACATATATTTGATATCTGCTCAAAATGTAAACTGTTGACACACACACAATGGTGTCTTTGGTGATTTCAATATGATATCTTCAGGAATACGTAACCGCGTTACTATCGGTGTTGAATAACAACAGACAACAATACTATCATCTTGTTTCTTTGTTGTAGCCGTGCTCTGTCCCTATAGGAGAATTCCGGGCCCAGCAGTGTGGTGTGTACGATGACACCCTATACAAGGAGAATGACTACCGCTGGTTTCCGTATGAAGACCCCGCCGATCCCTGTTCCCTGAAATGCCAGACAGAAGATAAATCTGTTGTTACAACATTTGCCCCAAAAGTTTTAGATGGCACTCGCTGCAACGATAACTCTCTCGATATCTGCATAAACGGCAAGTGTTGGGTAAGTATACGAGCATCTATCTCATAAATCACATCCCGGTGGAGATCCTATCTCTTTGTTAGGGGGGATTCAATTGCTGCGATGCCTTCCAGATGACTGCGGGATACCGGAAAATGGGAGTTTTTTCTGTGATATATTCAATTAGAGGTAGTCTAGTGGCGGTCTATTGAAGCTGGTATTGACCCTGTCTTATCAGGAACCTTGTTCTCTTCAACCTAACAATTATTGCGTCAAGTCGGGTTATCTCTTAAGGATCTGTTGGAATGAGGCGGCAACTCCTACAGAGAAAGCAATTTGTTTTGGTGTGGAACTTATAAGCATAAACACGAGTGCTTCGTTGGGAAAACATTCCCTACAAAGAGTCGTAATTACCCCCTCTGTCTGAAAACCTCTCAGACAACACAATAAAGTTTGGCTCGAATGACAGTGAGTGAGTGAAGGAAGTCGACAATCTGTCAATCATTTTGATGACGTTGTGGCATTATGAATGGACTTAACTAACTAAACACCAGTGATTATACTAAAAATAGGGATATGTTTTAACATGCCAGCTCAGTATTTATACACAAGGGTATCCGGCGTTCATGACAACTCTGAATGGGTACTGAAGTGGTTAATTAACAAGACTTGTTGTATATTCGATACTCTTTCGATTTGCGTTGACACATGATTCCCTAATCGCATTACACACACTGACAGGGAACATTTCCCTTGCGACCCTTACTTTTGTTCCGCACGTATGGCTGTTAATTTAACGCCTTAGCGCACACGATTAAGATGATTAGTGTCTGGCACGAGAACCAAATGTAGACAAGGCAATTCAATCGGTAGTTCATTATTCTAAAAACATGTTAGAGGACACTGAAGTGACCAGATTAATGTAGTCTCACAGTAATGAATAAGAACGTACGCGTGGCCTCACAAAAATGAATATATACATTGGCGCGGTCTCACGTTAATGAATATTTACGTACAGGTGGATATAGACAGATAAACAGTGTGCACCTGTAGATATCTGTGAACTAAGGGAAACTGTGAATGTTGTGTCC
Organism: Mopalia kennerleyi; assembly: GCA_034783855.1. Lineage (NCBI taxonomy): Eukaryota > Metazoa > Mollusca > Polyplacophora > Chitonida > Mopaliidae > Mopalia > Mopalia kennerleyi. Next base: position 3,642 of record JAVFBX010183647.1, read on the forward strand.
ATATATTGTTTTGTTTATTTGTACATTACTGTTGTTATATTTGCTTTGTCAATACTCCTACACATACATCAGTACAGAATATAAATAACACCCACACCTTGTCTTTGTGCCTGTTATTGCACTCATATTCCACAATTTTTAATGTACTGTTTTGGGGATCCTTATGTTGTGTATTCATTTGTAAGTACATTGTGATTGCTGGAAAGCAATATAATCTATGCTTACTGCCCACAGGATCAAAAAGCTTATAAATGTATTGAATACATTAGACTGACTTGGAAATGGTATTATAAGAAGTAAACTCACTACGCAACGTCCGACAAATGTCGCATTCCATTCTGGAAACGTTCTAACCCGTACTGTACTGAACTCATTAGCACGCCAGCAAGGTGCTTTATCTTTACAGCATTTAATCAACATACAGATTGTCTGGCATTTGTTTGTCTATTTAGATCGTGGGATGTGATCACTTATTGGGGTCTCCAAAGAAGCTAGATTCCTGTGGTGTGTGCGGGGGCGACAATTCCTGTCGCACGGTGACCGGAAACGGACGTTTCGTTTGGAAAGAAGGGGGCTATTTAGGGTGTTCCGCTACCTGTGGTGTAGGTAACTTGAACCGCATCTCTATTCTCTTTCATGTAACTTTGACAGACATTCATTTTTTTGCACTCAACATTTAACGTTTAATAGTGTCGTTTTAGCTTTTAGTATTTGAGGGAAAGGATAAAAAGTTACTGGACAAAGATATATTACACTGTATCACACAGACACCAAATCCAAATTATTTTAAAACACCTCAACGTTTACCTTACTTTAATCAGAGCCTGGGAAGTGACACCCCACAGACATGTTTATCTCCGGACAGGGTATAATTATCTCGGGGTCCGATATAATTATCTCTGGGCCAGACATAACTATGTCGGGTCCGATTTCTGTCCAAGGAATGCATTTGTTATGGTTTCTTAGATTTCATTGGTCAACTATGTTGGGGTCCGACCTAATTAGACCCGGAGATAAAGAAAAGTAGTGCACTACGGCTCCATAACCTCCGTATAATTACCAAAAAAGACCTTTATGCCATTATCCAATAATTAAATTTATAATTTAAAACCGGCGAAAGGTTTTAAAAAGCACATCATAAAGACTGCTTATTCGACTGCTAGACATAAATTGGATGGATGGCAATTGAATCAGACTTGAACAGCTATAATTATGATCTCTGTAGTCGGTATCTGTCAAATTGATACTTAGCTATATAAAGTCTTTTGATTATTCAGATGTATGGACACAAAACTGTCACACTATGATAGGTCTTATTCTTTAACACTTGACATTCATACAATGATATACAGACACAGTTTGTATTATACTCGTGTTTATCGCGGCTGTCCGTGTTTCCAGATCAGCAAGGTAATTGACAAGGGATTTTGTACTGGTTGTGTCTACTTGACAGATTACAAAGAATAGGGTATATTATACCGATTCAACACCAAAAGCCTTCATTGGTTCGAAAAATATCACTATAACATTCCAATAGACAGAACCTATAATTAAGTTGTTCAGTTGAGAACAAAATAAATAAAATAAATAAAACAAATAAAATAAAAAAATCGAAAGTTTCTTATTTTGTGGCTGGTTTGTGTGTGTTTACTATAGGAGCCTCCAAGACAGTTTCTATATGTTGGGATAGGATCTTGAGACAGTCGGCAAGGAGCATAAAATACTGTGATGAGCGCAACAGACCTCCAGCCAAGAGACAGATCTGTTTTCTTCGCCCATGTCCGGCGGAGTAGGTACTTATAGAAATTCAGACCTGTTTGATTATAGAGCTTTTAGACGGACGACAAACAGCTATGCTAAACCATTCCTGTATAACTTTCACAAAGTATTCTGTTTGAATTTGATGACATGTAGCTCAGTGGGAAGAGCGGTGGCTCTGACATTCAGGTGCTTAGTTCTATTCTCGATGGAGGCGTGCACATTTTTCTTACCATGCATTAAAAATATATACCCTTAGAGAAAGAAAATTTATAATATATATATATATATATATAGTTATTTATCTTACGTCATGCTCACGTTTGTATTGTAATGTCCAGTGTTGGTATAGTCTAACTGCTATGTGCAAAGGTACTTAATTATCATGTTTGTCACTTCCTTCAGATGGCGTGTCAGTCTGTGGCAGCCTTGTACGCAATCCTGTGGAGGAGGTAACTCATTCAGGAAGGTTGGCTGTGCCCAAGAACTACAAGACCGATCAGTGAGTTGGTTTAACGACACGGAATGCCGGGGTGAGAAACCGGTCCAGGAGAAACAGTGTAACACTGATATCTGTCCCAAGTGGTACGCTGGGAAATGGTCTCCGGTAAATACACTTACAATATGCAGTGCTTTAATGTTGTTTTTTCTAAATATCTACAATACCATTCAAAACAATATCGGTAGTGTTTAAAAATAAGAGAGAAGTAATTAGCCCCATTCAGGATGCTAGAGTGTTCTCTAAAAGTCCGTCAGATCAACCATTAACGTTGTTAGGATAAACAGTTACTGATTGTTCAGCGTATCTTACAATTTACATTTCCTTTATATATGCAGTGTAGCGTTTCCTGTGAGACTGGGATACAACAAAGAGATGTTATTTGCCGCCATGTTGGAGACCAGTATTGTGACATGACCACACGGCCAGAAACTAAACGAGAATGCAATACAGAGATTACCTGCAGCGACAAGCAAGGTAAAATGAGTGTTCCCACTATACTATAAACCGTCCTGCTAAACTTTAAAATATACCCAAGCGGTACGACCGAGCTCTGTTTTAAATAGCTGATTACTTATCGGTTTAAGTATGTGAAATGTTACCATTAATGTTTCTGAAAGCATTATTGACTCAAGACTCTATCAACTCACGTTAACCTAGAACTTGGCGGTCTTTGAAGCTTACTATTTTTCTTCTTCTTGTTTTCAGAACAAATTATTCGTCATCTTCCGGAAAGAAGACGTGAGTGTTTTGAATATATGTCCTGCTTTCTCTACGATGGTTTTACTTTATTTATGTTGCAATATGAATAACCCTTCGAAATCTCGCTAGTTAAATTTCCCGTATTTATTCATCAAAATGTCTATAATAATATTTCTTCAATGCTGATGATCAGATTGATTAAGACTCACATGCTCAGTTTTGTAGTATTTAACTATAGCGGGTCACTGGTGAATGTTTTATCTGTTTAAATACTATGTTTTATGTATCATTACATGGCTATATAACAGAGGTTCAAGAGTCGTCCCTGGCCAAATCCCACAAAGATAAGACTGATGAAGATATCACTGATGACCTTGAGCCCCGTGGTGTGGTTCATCAGGAAGTCTCAACTGAGCCGAGGTAAAAGGGTCGGAGAAAGACAATTATGTTTTTGCTTACATGTAGTTACTGGGGGCATCTACAGATTTTGCTTATCAGAAAATTTGGGCAATGAAATATGTTTTAGTGAAAATGACATTAGTACGTGGTGAGTTCGCTGTGCAATATTCTGATAAGAAGCTATGTAAGCAAATGTGCGGCACCAGCTTCCATCTATAACATAACATAGAAAGTTTGAATGAAAAACTTCGCTTGGTTGTGGTCTGATAAATTATTATAGTACACTTAGTCGTACATATTTATGAACAAATGTTATATTTTCCAAATTCACCTTGAACTTTTTGTTCTTGTAAACAACATCTATACAGACATAAACACATCAAAGGTTTTTGTCGGCATACAGATAAACGTGACGGGCGCTAGATTATATCATTATTGAGAAGGATGTACATTTAAGAGATTCTACTTTTCATGCTCTTACTTATGTCGCCACGAGTAATATAATCAAATCTCATATCCATATCAGATATCAAAACATAGAATCCCAACTGGAAGCGTGTTGATAAATGCTATCCAATTACAAAGAAACTTTCTACCGAATTGATGCTGCATTTTATTTATCTCTTTTGGATTTTACGTGTATATTGTGTTGATATGATATAGGCCTAGTTTGGGTGTATATTACAAATATTATTGGCCAAGTAATTTGACTTTTGATTCTGTTTACCATTCCAAAATTGCCAAATATTCTTCCATTCAAAGTCTCGGTGGATTATCCTAATATCACTTGTCGAGATTATGGGTGCGTTTTCAGTTTATGTATACCGTTTATGTTATTCCGTACAATCTGCCGTAAAATATACCGGACATGTAATTTCCACAAAAGATAGTTACTAGACAGTATGTTTTTATATAAAAGATGACAGTCTGAAAATATGCCCCGGTAGTCGCATATTAGTTTTGTGGTCGTGTGGATGAGTTAGCAACTTTTGTAACATTTTGACCCATTTGTTAGTCCTATGACATGGTATACCTGAATGGTTATAGGAACAAAATGTCCGTTCGTAGATTCGTCGAGATCCGAGTTCAAGGTTAGGTTTTCTGTTCTTAGGTTGGCGCTGTCGTTTAAGCGAAAGAGCATCTGTAGTCAGACACACTTACTACTGATCTTCTTTCGCTCACAAGTTTGAATCCCCTTCTCGACCACGGGTATCTGAGTTACACGACCTGACTCATCCCGGGTATCCGCTGTATTTATGTAAAACAGAGTTAGAAATCTTCAAATAAGCGAAATAACTTTGAGTACAGCGTTAGAGCCCAACCAAAAAAACATATTTTGTTTGCAGGGTTCGCCACCCCAGGGAAAACCTTTGTATTTTGCGATTAAAACAAGGATACATTTTGTGTTAAAACCATTACACTACTGATAAGTTAATTTGTAAACGTGATTCACAGGTTTATAGCCTCTGAGTGGAGTCCATGCAGCAAGAGTTGTGGTGAAGGCGTGAGAACCAGATATGTCAGATGTAAAGTGTACCTTCGCTTCCTCGAGACCGTCACTGACCTCTCTGATACAGAATGTTCAGGTGAATTCATTCATGGCATCTTAACTATTTCTGTTGTCAGTAACAATTTTAGAAATTTCATTGCCCAGTGTTTGGAGATATAGAGAAAATTTTGAAGTTCTATATGACACTAATAAAGCAAATGTTTGTTTGATTAGTGGTTAAAGCTGTAGTTAAGGTTATTCCCCTCATATGACGGCCTGCCAACCCAATGGATGAAGGAAACCACCCTCCACGCCACCGCCGACAAACATAGACAATACAGGACAATCACAGGACATAATACAAAGACAGCACGAACAGATTGGTTTCGTGTTGCCACCTAACTCTGAGGGCAACAGGGCAAGAACCCCCCCCTCCAAAACAATAAAGGGAATAAAAACAAGTCTACTAAAAAAGCCAGTTCCGAGACTAATCCCGTTAGTACATGGATGTATGGAAATACAAACTACAAGTGATAACCAGTATTGCTTGATAATGGTATATCGGATAGGTTTAGGTTTCTTGGTATCCATCATCGAACGAGATTGGTTATCGTTTTTTAGATTAATCCTTTCAAAGTTAGCGACATAAGCTATTTAGCGGTGACGTTACTGGTGAAACTCAAAAGAGGGCTTGACGTTAACATAAACGGATTTATAATTAGATGTAATCTGACGACGAAAACACCTTTTTATCTATTGTCAAGCTGACCTTGGTAACGACATTCCAAGCGTCAGGTCAGCTTAATCTGTACTTGGAGGACAATGCTGAACCTACAAGGTATTTACATGCGTTAGGGTGATTTTGTAGCATGTTTATGGCAGTGTAAAACAATCACTTCACTGTAGACTTGTTCACACATACTTGTTGATAAGTGAACGAGCCAAGTGTGTTTTTGTCAGCTGTCAGTGTCACAATGTGCCACGTCAGGGAGGTACTTGTGTAATTCACATTAATTTATTATCATTGGATTGTAGGCAGTGATGGTTCCTGGTGCACCGTATCTGGGATAACAAGATTGTTTTTGGTTTCTTGTTACGTATTCGCTATTAGTTTTAACAGGCCACGCCTGATGTCCCTGTTGGTGTGGTTTTGATTGGTATTTGATTGCTTCTCTGACATTGTTGTTAATGTTTATGATATCTCGTTGCAGGACCAAAGCCTGCGGAGACTGAATCTTGTGTGGGTACAGGCTGTACGTATGTATGGCGAGTTGCTGGCTACACACCCTGCAGCCATTCATGCCTGGGAGGTGGGTAAACTAATGCATCGTAAATCGTTCCCAAAAGTCAAACTCCTAACACATTTCTGTATACATCAAGCTGTTAACGCCCTTCTTATATAACCAGTGCATACAAACTAATGGAGTTTTGTCTTAGATCCTAAAAGATCTTTACGAGTTTATGTTATAGGGATTATATGTCTTGAATTTAGTGATGCAACCTTTCACACAGATCGAAGTCTTGTTCGTGGCAAAAATATGTTTTCAGTTGAGCTGTAGCGCCAGAGTAATAAATGTATATGAATGTTGGGTACACCAAGCTAACACCACCAGCTGAAGTGTTTTGAAATCTTCGAATAATAGATTTTCTGTCCCCGAAATAATATATTTACTGTCCCTGTAGTGTTTAGTAAAGACATCAGGAACTTTATTTCCTCCATGTATTCCTCCATGGTATGATCAACTTTAGACAAAAGCAAATCCATTTGTAATTGTATTTATTTGTACCATATACTCAGTAACTTATTTCTCTTATGTATATTATCTGTTATCGTCTAAGGCTATTCTATTGTGGTGAATAAATGAATCTGAATCTGAATCTGACAATGTCGGTGATATAATGTCCTTAGCAATTTGTGGAAAGTAAACTTATAACATTCTGGCCATCATCCAGGAATAGAGGAAACTCGTGTTTCTTATTAACGCAGCTATCCATAACACTACATGTCATATAGCTAGAAACAAACTATTCCATTTTTCCGTTGTTTCGCCGTTAATGAAAAATCCACTCAACTAAAGTTAGGAACGAGAAAACACCCATAAATGATGATAATTGAATGATGCTTGTATATTTCCAAATCATCTATTAAATTTATAATTCTCCTCAAAACATAAACACTTTGAATTTTATTAAATCATTGCCACTAATTAAATCATCGGCTTGGTCAGAAATAAGGAATGTTTTACGTAGTGATATTCGGCAGGTTGCACAATATGTGGTCATCGTTGGACAAATTTAAACTGTATATATACACTTGGGCGTACATATCGATATGGTACAGCAATTTGTTGTAAAATCATGACACTAAATCGATATTTAACTAATTTTAACTCGGACTATTTGTACACATTTATACAATGATATGATTCTTGTGTCGTTTAGAAAGTGGTTATTAACGCTATTGTCATTATTTTTTGATAACACTATATTATATTGAAGAGATTTTAAAATTGATGTATTAACTAGGTGTTCAGAAAGCGATAGTTGATTGTGTTCAGAACGGTACTCAGGTGAACATATCCCTGTGTGACCCCCAGACTGAACCCACAGCCAGTAGGAGATTGTGTAACGATATACCCTGTCCACCAAGGTAAAGTTTATAACATATTCACAAATTGTGGTTGTTTTGTTTACTCATTTCAATTTAACAACGTAAATCAGACTAATACTAATTCACAGAAAAAAGGGGTAACTCTTGTAAATTACTGACGCGGATTCTTGATTAGATTCACATATACCCTTTTACTTTATAATCAAGAATGTTAAGTTAATTGTTGTGATATTGCCATGAATTGTTAGCTGATGTAGATTCGTCATGAGATTCCTACATATTATAGTATAACTTCAATCAATGTTTTCTAAGGTAGGTAGTGATATTGCTGCCTGCTGTATCTGCTGATGTTGGGATTCGCCATACTATTCATACATACCATTTTGCTTAAATCAATGTTTTCTCGGGTGGTTTTGGGATATTAGTGCATGGCTTATCTAACGATAGGTATTTTCCGTGGAAATCATACATCCTTTAATTACTTCAGTCAAGGTTAACTAAGGTGGGTTGTTATTTTAAAGTCTGGCTTACTTGCTGATGAAGATCCGCCATGAAAATCAAACATACCATTTTTCTTCAAATTTATAAAAAAAATTTACTGATTAACTTCAAATTTGGTATATAGCTTCTTACTGTTAAGACGGCGGATGGGATTGCATTTCACCCAATTCCGTTAAACAAAATTGCCGCCATTGTATAATGTTACAATATACATATCTATATGTTGTGAACACGATAACTCTGTAACAAATCCACGGATTAACTAGAAACTTGACTTATAGTCTCCTCCTATATGGACAACAGATTGGATTGAATTTCATCAAATTCTGTAAACAAAATGGCAGCTATGGCATCATTTTACAACATTCACGCCTATGTGTTATGAACAGGATAATTTTGAGATCAAATTCACAGATTAACTTGAAACCTGGAAGTTAGCTTCCTACTACTGAGAAATGCCTACAGAATAACTTTGAGAACAAATTCACTGGAATATCTTGAAACTTTTACGGCAGCTTCGTCCGGTTAAGACAACAGATGGGATTGCATTTCATCAAATTCCTTAACAAAATGCACGATTTTAAAATATTCACTTTTATGTTTTGTGAAAATGATAGCTTGAGAACAAATTCAACGATTAACTTGAAATTTTGCTTTCTTCTATTTAAAAAGATGTGAGAAACACAATAACGTTTACTCTTTGGCGTTTTGAAGGCCTGCTGGCTACTCAGCTTGATAGTCTAATTATTCTCAAATGCTAATTACTATTTTTAAACCGTCAGGTGGCGCATTGGCGCATTTGGAAACTGTTCCGTAACATGTGGTGGCGGTGTCAACTCGCGGATGGTACAGTGTATTCAAGAAGTGACATTGGGCACAAATGAAACACTTCCACTGCCTGATGCTATGTGTGGTCATCCAGCTCCTCTGAGAACTAAACCCTGTAATACTGATACGTGTGCTACATTCTGGTGGACCGGGGACTGGAGTGGGGTAAGCACTTATTGGTCATTTGTTCGTAATTCGTTTTTAGCATAATATTAAACAAATGTAATGATCATTTATAGTTGGTGCAAAGCTTATACAAACTAGCTGAAAATGTACTTAATTGTTTAGTATTATTAACAGGTGATGAACGTCTTCATTTGTTTTCTCTGTTTGTTTCTCCCTGTAACAGTGTTCCA